>RCUC01163674.1:0-16902 GCA_003697995.1 Taxidea taxus jeffersonii | reverse complement strand
TTTTTTTTTTCAATTTTAAGTGGGACCCTAGTGCTGGAAAGATCTGGATGTCCACTCTGTGAAGGGTGCAGTGATATAGCTCATGTTCCCTGGGTCTGTCATGGCCAACCTCTTTCCTCAGGGTTCCATATTCTCAAAGAGTGGTCTCTAAAAGGAGAGACTATAAAACAGTCCATTGGGGTAGAGGAAGAATATATCTGAAATTCTATTTATATTTATTTTTACCCTTACCTTTAAAAATATCCATGTATGGGGGCTCTTGGTTGGCTCAGTCCGTTGAGCGTCCAACTCTTGATTTCAGCTCAGGTCATGATCTCAGGGTCGTGAGATTGAGCCCCATGTCAGACTCTGCACTCAGCGCTGAGTCTGCTTGAGATTCTCCCTCTGTCCCCCTCCCTCTGCTCCTCTTCCTACTCAAGCGCTTGCTCTCAAAAATTTTTTAAAATTATCTATGTACATTTATGTTTCACAAAGTATATACACATATTTGTAATTATAAACAAGTACATACTTCATGACTTAAAAGTTAAGAACACAGACCCTGGGATCAGACTGCCTGGGTAAAAATCTTGGGTTTGCCTTTGTATGTCCTTGGAAAAGAATCCTTTCTGTGCTTCAGTTTCCTCATCTATGAGACGGAGATAATAATACCTACTACAGAGAGTTGTTGTGAAAATTAAGTGAGTTGACACACGCAGAACATTTAGAACAGTGTCCTGCGGTAGTAAGTGCTGTGGAGTTTTTTTCTGTGATTGAAACGAAATTGAATTTAAATACGGAATTTAAAAAACAATAATAAAATAAAACAAAAATTTGAAAAAACACACAATGATTATTTCGCATCTATTAAAGCATATTAAGGGTGCACTCTCTCAACCAACCAAGAAAGGTATGATCTCAAAAGTTTGGCATTTATGGCTCTAACAATTCGACTAATTATTGTAGAGGCGAAGAAGCCTCTACAATACAGAATGAGTCTGGGGGAGCAGATCAAGATGCCTCCCCAAACTGCCCCACCCCTGCTTAAGCCAGATTCTGGCTTTGGGATCTGGGCTACACCTGCCAAATTGCCTAATGGCACAGGAGTGAAAAGAGGGTGGTCATATGCTGGGATTATTTCTCTTTGTGTTGTTCGCCTGCCCAGGAATGGGAGACAGGCTGCTACACAGAGCTTCCCTCTGATAACTGGGGGTGGAGAGACCAAACAACAAGGCTCCACTTACAGCAGCTTCCCACTCCCTCTAAGGAAGAAGAAAGGGGTCTGTGTGCTGGGGCCATCGCCCTGCCCGCAGCCTCGAGGGACAGCTGCTGATCCCTGGCCCTGAGGTCCCGCTTGTCTCATCCCCAGGCTGAGGCACCAGGAAGTGGGAACATCAGCTGCAGAGAAAAGAAGTACATTGAGTTTTGCTTATGCTGTCTACTTTTCTTTCCTCTTTTGCTCTTTTTTTAAAATTTTATTTTATTTATTTATTTGACAGAGAGGAAGGCAGAGAGAGAGAAAGGAAAGCAGGCTCCTTGTCGAGCAGAGAGCCCGATGCGGGGCTCAATCCCAGGACCCTGGAATCATGACCTGAGGGGAAGGCAGTGGCCTTAACCCACTGAGCCACCCAGGTGCCCCTCTTTTGCTCTTTCCAGCGAGGATTTCATAGTCGGAATGCCCTTAAGCCCAGAGGTCTACTGGTCTGGCTCTCCTGAGTCCCCAGAATGCTGTCATCCAGATTCTCGGCTTCCTGAAAGAAAGTCCCTGGAGACGTTTGCGAAGTCCCAACCCCCACTCCTTCCTTGGGTCTGCTACTCAGAGAGATTCATAACTTATGCAAATACATGTAGATGATTAGGCAAATGATTATGTAAATGATGCCTTTCCTTTCCTCCATCTCCCTTCTGGTAACACTAGGAGAAAGGAACAATAGCGATTAAATCCTGACATTCAAAACAAACATGGATAAACCTTGAGGGCATAATACTAAGTGAAATAAGTCAGACACAGAAAGACAAATACTGTATGATCTCACTTACATGTGGAATCTTAAAAAAACAAAGTCACAGAAGCAGAGCATAGATTGGTAGTTGCCAGGGGCTGGAGGGGGAAGGTGATCAAAGGGTAAAAACTTCCAGTTATAAGATGAATAGATTCTGGGATCTAATGTACAGCAAGGTGACTCTAGTTAACAATAATGTACTATACACTTGAAAGTTGCTAAGAGAATTTATCTTAAATGTTCTCACTACACACACATACAAAAGGTAATTACACGAAGTGATGGATCTTAACTAACATTATTATGGCAATCATTTTTCATAGAGCATCACGTTGTATACCTTACACTTACGTGATGTTGAAAATCACTTATATCACAATAAAGCTGGAAAAAATTATTAAAAGATGGGAAATAGAATCAATGTGTAAACAGTAAAGAAGCTGGAATTTTCATTTAGAAAATAAAATGTAGGGGTGCCTGGGTGGCTCAGTGGGTTAAAGCCTCTGCCTTCAGCTCAGGTCATGATCCCAGGGTCCTGGGATCGAGCCCCACCTTGGGCTCTCTGCTCGGCAGGGAGCCTGCTTCCCCCTCTCTCTCTCTGCCTACCTCTCTGCCTACTTGTGATCTCTCTCTCTGTCAAATAAATAGATAAAATCTTAAAAAAAAAAAAAAAAGAAAAGAAAATGTAATGCTTTTTCACAGCAAACTTTTATTTCCACAGAGGATAAAGTAAAGGAAGTCTTTGATCCTTAAATTTCCATAAAAGCCTCAAATCCATAGCAAATTATAAAATCTGACTACCTAACTTGTTGCATTTTCCCACTGAAAATGGTCTCTAAGGAAGAGGTCAAGGGGACTAATTGTTGTATTTCACCAGTAACTCGTACTATCACATTTGTGTATTATACACGGAAAAAATTTTCTGCCCAATAGACAAAATATCTTCATAGAAAGAACCATAAATCCACTTCAATTTCTATTTTAAAAATTCTTACCCTTATTTTAAACAATTAATAAAGCTGGCTTTTCATGAACCACAAGAATAAGTAACTGGGTTTTTAAGTTGAGATAGTATTATAATGCTCACTCTTGCAGATTGAATGACATCTGCAGAGTTCAGGAGGCCTGCTGAAGCTTCTGGGAAAGGTTATTTATTGGAAGCCAAGTACATGACGACTGATGAAAATCGAATAATTTCAAATGTTGTTGCAGCTGAAATCCTATCTCCGATTTCCACCTACTCAGACTATCTATTATTGATGAAACTGACCCACATCACATCCACATACCAGCTCTAGAAGCCTGCAGAATGTTTTGTCTAAAGTTATAAAAACAAATGTGATTAGAGGGCCATCCTTAAACATATGAATTATATTCTATTGCTTAGCTAAAAGTGAACCCCTAAGTTGGAATTTTCTAGAAAACTTCTTAGCGGTACCATCTAGTGGGGAGTGCAGCAAAAAAACCCAGTCTGAATACCTACTTCTTGGAATGATTTATTTAAATTTTACTTAATAAAGTTTGTTCCATCTTCTGACATAGAGTCTAAATGATGAGATAGTCTTTAGGACCACTTGGATAATTGAAAATATAGGAATATAGATAACATAAATATAGAAAACAGATTTTCTTCAACAGTTCAAATTTCCAATTTCCATATATTCTAATAACAAATATTCTAGAATTTTAAATTTCTTTTTAGGTAATGTTATTTTCTTAAATAAAGAGAATTTGTTAATTATACCATAAAATGTAATTTAATTTTTAGCTTTTTTTTTTTTTAAGATTTTATTTATTTATTTGATAGACAGAGATCACGCAAGTAGGCAGAGAGGCAGGCAGAGAGGGGAGGAGAGAAGCAGGCTCCCTGCCGAGCAGAGAGCCCGATGCGGGACTCCATCCCAGGACCCTGGGATCATGACCCAAGCCGAAGGCGGTGGCTTAACCCACTGAGCCACCCAGGCGTCCCTAATTTTTAGCTTTTTGTAAGCATTTTTTAATTTAAGTCACAAATTAGGAAAAATTTTATTGGATCATGTGTTCTAAAGTTCGGGGGGGGCACCTGGGTGGCTCAGTCAATTGAGCATCTGAGTCTTGGTTTAGGCTCAGGTCATGATCTCAAGGATCATGGGATCAAGCCTAGAGCCCTGATGTAGGCTCTGTGCTCAGTGTGGAGCCTGCTTTGTCCTTCTCCATCTCCCCCGCCCCTGGCCCCCACTGTGCTGTCTCTCTCTCTCTCTCTCTCTCCAAAATAAATAAATAAAACCTTTTTAAAAAATAAAAGTAAAGTTAGGGGTAGATAGGCAAGACAAAATTCAAGTTACCAATGGAAATTTGGTTCTTATACCACTTTATGTTAAGCTGTGCTAGATACTATTTATTTATTTTATTTTTCAAAAGATTTTATTTATTTTTTGACAGAGATAGAGACACAGTGAGAGAGAGGACACAAGCAGGGGGAGAGGGAGAGGGAGAACAAGCCTCCCACGGAGCAGGGAACCTCATGTGGGGCTCAATGCCAGGACCCTGGGATCACTACCAGAGCTGAAGCCAGATACCTAATGACTGAGCCACCCAGGGGCTTTTTAAACAAACAGTTAATGAGCAATCTTTGTATCCAAAACACCTGCCTTCCAGGAACTTGCATTTGGAGAGGGAGTAGAGAAAATAAGCAAAGAAACAAAGAAGTATATAATATGTCAGTTAATAATTGAACTATGGAGAAAATGCAGTGTCAAAGAGATAGGAAGCATTGGGGAAAGGAATTATTGCTATTGTAAGTGCAGTAGGCAGAGATAGTTCTAATAAGGTGACATTGAAACAGGAAAAAGAGAGAGAGAGGGAGCAACCTGTGCAAATAGCTGAGGGAAGTGAGTTTCAGGTTGCCAGAATAGGAAGTGCAAAGTCCCTGGGGTGGGAGCTTGCTTGGCATACTCTGAGAACACAAAGGAAGGCAGGTTGGTTGAAACAGAATGATTCAAAGAGAGAAATAGGAGAGAAGACAGAGAAGTTATGGGGCTTTGTGGCATTGCAGAGAATCTCGTTTTTATTCCAAATGAGATGGGAAACCCCTGGAGGATTTTGAGTAGAAGAGTTGGTCTGGCAGGGGTGAGAGTTCAGCCAGAGCAACTGGTTGTTGTATCCATAAGGCCACAGTAAAACAAGGGCTGAAGCAAGGTCCAGTTAGGATGCTGTTGCCCCAGGTGAGAGATAACTATAGCTTGGCTCCAGGTGACAGCAGAGGAAGCAGTGATAAGTAATTGTATTCTGAGTATACTTGCAGGTAAAGCCACCAAGACTTGCTGATAGATTAGATACTGAGAGTGAGAGAGGAGAGTCAGAGATGATAAGGTTTATGACCTGAGTAAATGGCCAGAACCGACTACTACTAACTGAGAATGGGAAAGAAAAGCCTGTATGTGGGGGAGGGGATTGACGGATTTCAAGAGCTCAATTTCAAACATATTAAGTTTAAGACATCCATTAGATATCTAAATGTAAATTTCAAGTAGACAAGACAAACAGGAGAGAGGTCCAGTCTAAAGGTGTGAATTTAGGAGTATTCAATGCATAGATGATATTTAAAGTTGTGCAACTGAGATCACCAAGTGAGTAGTTATACATAAACACAAGAAGAGGTTTAAAGACTGAGTCCCAAGGCCTTCCAACATTTGGAGGTGATGGAGATGAAGAACCAGCAGTAGAAACCAAGCAGGAGGCTAGTGAGGTGGAGGAAATCAAAAGAGTGGTGATATCATGGAATTGGGTGAAGCAAGCTTTGGAAGGAAGAGGGAACGAAAAGATAAATCAAGTAGGATGAGAACCAGGATTGACCATTGGATTCCACAGAAGAGAACTGGTGACCTTGACAAAGGCAGTATTGGTAGAATGGTGAGGATACAAGCCTGACTGGAGTAGACTGAAGAAAGCATGAGAGGAAAACAATGGGAAACCAAGAGAATCATCAGAAATAGAAGTTTTGCTATGAATGAAAGAAAGTGTTGGTAGCTACAGGGGGAGACAGGATCAAGATTTTTTAAGACAGGAAGAAGTTTTTTTTTAAATATATATTTTTAATGAAACAAATTACAGCTTGTTTATAGGCTGATTGGAAAGAAGCCACAGAGAAAGGGGAGTCAGAGCAGAAGGAAGAAGAAAGGACCGCTGGGAGAACGGATCTGAGTAGGTGAAAGGGGAGGGGATCTAGAGTCAAGTGGAGGAGTTGGGTTTTGACAGATTGCTCGTTCACAGAAATAGGAGGGAAGACAGGATATATGAGCACAGATGCAGGGAGGTGGGTAGATGTGTTGATGGTTGCCTGTGGAAGCTCTCTTCTGATTGCTTCTATTTTCTCTGTGAAGGAAGCAAAGACATTAGCTGAGGAGAGTGGAGAAGGAAGTGATGGAATGCAGAAGAATAGAAGGTATAGTCAGCCAGGAGAATGGGGAGATGAATGCATGAGGAAATGTAATAGGATAACTTCCTTGAGGTTAGTGGCATTAATTTTTTAGTGACCGCCTCTTTCTCTGAATTCCAATACTAATATTCTACATTATTCATTTCCCTATGACACACGTTCCATTCTATTATCGTTTATCTGATTTTGAGAGTCCTCTCTCTTTTTTTTTTTTCTCTTCCTTATTCCTCACCTGTTTCACACAGGGGTCTGAGACAACTTACATGCAGTAGAGAAATATTTCAAACTACATAACTGAGGACTTCAAAAGACAAGTTAGGGGGGAGATAAACGTTTGGTCCAGTGCTGCAGCCGCTGTTTGGGGAGATCTATTTCTCAAACACTGTGCTATCCAGTCTGCAGACTAAGTGTACCAAAACCCACATCCTTCCACCTGGACTGTAAGGCTAGTGAAGGTGATATTTGGCGCCCATAGTTACTTCTGATTTATTCCTCAATCTATTCTGAAGCTGGCTGGTGAAGCCATTCACTAGAGACCCCCTCTGAAGACCCTAAGAACTTAGGTCAAGAAGACAAAGGAATATTCAGAGAACATTTTGAGGATAGAGGAGATTCCACTGATGCAAATTGTGAATTGAGTCCCTTGAGGACTCAGGGGAAGGGTTTTCGAGGCTGAAGGAGACAAGGCATCAGGTCTGGAGATGTACAGAGCTGAATGGGGGTGAGAATTCAGGGATGAGGTGAGAGATGGCTGGGAGTGTGGGCTTTTGGCAGTGCATGATCCAAAGAGGGATAAGGTGCGATGAGAGCAATGTGAAAGCATGACAGAGCTGTGTATTGGACACGGTTGTGCATTGCCCAGGTCTTGCCTTTCTGTCCCTTCAATTATTCCCTCAGGTCCCAGGAGTGCTGGCTGCTGGCAGAGGCCAGGGACTCGAGTTTCTCCAAGGATATTGACCTTAGATGAAGTTAGATGTCTTGTTCAAAGCCATGCCTTGCTGGGGGCAACCTACATTCGAAAACAAGGTGGGCATACAAAGCCTAACCCCTTTGCCTCAGTTCGGGGAGCCTGACAAATCTTTGCTGCACCTGCCTTGCAGTTCAACTCCCTCTGTTCAGTCTTGCTCTCTTCACTCCTGGACAGATGTTGTTACCAAGAGCACTAAGCAGCAAACCTTCTGCCTGGAAATCTCTACTCCAGAGTCTCTTTCCTGGGGATTGTGGCCTATGACAGTTGCTAGCAGAACTGGTCCTAGGAAGCAAACTCTAAAATGGGACTTTGGAGCTGCATTATAAACTAGGCAACTGGCAATGAAAACATCATCACTGGTGGAAAGTGGAATATTGAAAGCTTCTAGCATGCTGTAACTGTGAAAAAGTTAAAACTTTCATCAGTGGAGTGCCCAGCATGGAGCCTACCTAAAAAACAAACAAACAAACAAACAAACAACCACCAACTTTCCTCAGTGGAGAAGTTGAAGTGGAATTCCCATAGAAGGCAATGAGGGCCGTATCTCAGGCATTTGAGAGGTTTATAGGAAGTTGTAATTACATGGATTCAGATGGCTATTACTGGGGGCTACCACTGCACTAGAGACACACAATAAGAGGTGTGAAGGTCATTAGTTACCAATGGAAGTTGAACAGTGAATGTCAGAGGACTCCCCTTGCAGCGTGTGGGAGACTCATCTACTATAGTCACAGGGCAGAAACACAGAGGATCAAGCCCAGACTAAATTATAAGGGAAATGGAGTTCCAGAGAGGGTTGCTTTCTTGTGGCAATTCTCCTTTGCCAAAGTTAGGGCTGTGATTGGGAAGAAGTGTAACCCTGTGACTTAGAATGGGGACATCTGGGTCAATGAAATTGAAACTATCAAATTCCATGGAGGAGGCTCGTCTCTCCTTGCTAAAGACTTGTGACTTCTCCTCCCTACCCCTACTTGCTCTGAGACAAGTCAGAGGCTTGTCTTCTGCAAAACACATGCCTAGCTCAGGAAATACCTTCCCTCCCGGCCAACAGAACAATGATTACAGTTGAGTCACAAAATAACCCATTTAGGGCAGTGCTGAGACTAAGGAAGGAAAGGTCTTATATCCCCCAAGGAGTTACAGGACTAGCCAACAGGTATCTCTAGAAACTAGGAGAGTACATTTCGGAGTGAGCCCTGAGGATGCTGGATCAAGGTGGGGGGCAGACATGAACTATGGTAGACAGAGCTTATTGAATGGAAGCACTCTCCATGATAGATAATTTAGTGCCCAGGTAAAGACTCTGGGACACACTACTAATACACTGCTAAGATGGCTCTTGGAGGCTTGGAGAAAATGATGGCATAATCAGTGAAGTAAATAGAACTGCCATGGCCAATGGTGGAAGAAGGAATCAAAAGACTCAAGAGAAATAACTTGAGGTGAGAATATATATGGGCAATGGGAAATTGCCAAATAGTTAGATGGTTGGTTGAGGCCTAGAAGGAGACATATAGGAAGATACGGGACAGCAAAAACTGGGCAATTGAGGGACAGAACTATGGGATCGGGCACAAAGTGTGAAGAGCTGTGCATCACATGTTAATGTCATCCAGAAAACCTCTACCACAGAAAACGAATTAAGCAAACAAGTAGGCGGAGTGGCCGGGCTGGCTGATATCAATGAGCCAGTGTCCTTGACTGCCTTGGCCAGGCACACATAGCCTATAAACAGAGTGGCTGTAAGGATGGAAGTTATGCCTGAGACCAACAAAACAGGCCCCCACTCACCAAACTAACCTAGCTGCTGAAGGTACAGTAGCCCCAGGCACTTTCCTATCCTGAGACCAACCAGCCCCTAATGGTAAACCAGTTACATTGGAAACTCTTCAGTCAGCAGATCAGCAATTCATCGTGCCTGGAATTGACATATATAGTCCATGTGCAGGTTTTCCTTTCCAGACTGTAGAACTGCACTTTCCAAGGAAAGTATCTGGCCCAGTGACACGAGAGCCCACAGAATATTGCATCAGACCAAAGGACACACTTTACAACAAAGATGGTGTGGAATTGGGCATATGAGCATGGATTCCCTACTTCTTTTGCCTACGACACCACCCAGAAGCTATTGGCCTTCCTTTTTTTTTTTTAAGATTTTTTTTTTAATTTATTTATTAGAGAGAGAGAGCGAGCACAGGCAGAGAGAGGCAGGCAGAGTCAGAGGGAGAAGCAGGCTCCCTGCCGAGCAAGGAGCCCGATGTGGGACTTGATCCCAGGACGCTGGGATCATGACCTGAGCCGAAGGCAGCCGCTTAACCAACTGAGCCACCCAGGCGTCCCGCTATTGGCCTTCCTAATGGAATAACAGAATATCGCTTTGAAGTTAGCTGTGGGGTGCCAGCTTGGAGAGGATATCCTGTGAGGATGGGGTATAATCATCTGGGATGCACTTCACACCCTAAATCAATAACCATTATGTGGTGCTATGTTTCTAATAGGTAGAATTCAGGGTTATAGGGGCCAAAGAGCAGAAGTAGAAATGGCCCCATTTACCATTACTGCCAGTGACCCACTTGGAGAATCTTGCATCTTATATCAGCAACTAAAGCTCTGAGAGCTAGAAGTCTGTTCCTAGAAGGGAAGTGCTTCCACCAGGGACTCAGTAAGAGCCTTTGCACAACACACATGCCTCTCAGTTATTTCTGGCTCTTTGTGTCAAGGAAAGGAGTTGCCACTCTGGCATGGGTATTGTCCCCAATCACAGGACGAGGAGGACTACAGATAAAACATCATCAAGGCTAAATAGAAAATTTGACACACGTAATTTAATTAACAAGCTTGATCTTATGAAAGAATCCCATATTTGTCAGAGAATGCACATTCTTTTCTAGCATACCCAGAATATTCATAAAAAGTAATGACCTGTGAGAGCAAAAGAAATCTATTAGACCAATACCAAAGAGCTGATAGAGAGTATATGAACCCAAACATTTCTGACCATGCAGCTTCACTGTCATAGTTTGGGTTCCCTGGGGAGCAGACTCTGAGATAGAGATTAGGGAGTGCTCTTGGGGTTAACACCTGTGAAGCAGAGAGGAGGAATGAGCAGAGGGAGAGCTTGCATTTCAGTGCAGTAGCAGTGAAGACCCCGGGCCAATATGATTGGGAGCTCTAGAGCTGGCAGCCCTTTGGAGCTGGGGCAAGAGGACCAGGCATTTATACCCCTGCACTGAGCAGTCATTGGATGCAAGCTCCCTTTGGAACAAGACGTGACCTTGAGCAAGGCAATCCCCGAAGAAGGCCATTTTCTGGCAGCACAGCCAGCAGCTAGGAAAATAAATCTCTCATTCCTAAAGGAGGGTCTGGGTAAAGGATCACATAAATTTTAGTATACATCTCTATTATGTAGGATGTTTATAAATTGTGTAATTCACTATTATATTAATATATATGCACATTAGAAAACAATAAAATAGAGATTTATAAATGAGGACACCTGGGTGGCTCAGTTGGTTAGGCGTCCGGCTCTTGATTTCAGCTCAGGTGCTGACCTCGGGGTCATGAGTTCAAACCCTATATTGGGCTCCACACTGGGTGTGAGCCTACTGGAAAAAAAAAAAAGAAATTTATAAATGATGAGATAATGATGAAATAAATCATGTTAAAACACTTTGTTAATAGATGATGGTTTCACCGTATTATTAACTAATATCATAAGACACAATACACACTTAGGGCAAGCTTCATCATGAATGGTAGATTATACATTAATATCCTAATAATCATCCTGATCATTTCAAAGCTTTTCGGTCAAATTCTTGCCAGATCTGACTAAATAATTCTACCTTGTAAGGCACCTGACAAAAAAACTGATATCAGACCTACCAGCTTTGCAGTTTTCTTGTTGTTTACCTTTGTTTGTATTATTTGCATTATTTTCAATTAGGCTCTCTTTCAAGGAGTTAAAAAATTAACCTTTTTGTGAGGGCTAATTTAGTTAGATTAAAAAATTAAGTCCAAATATCCACTTATCCAGCATACATAATCTGCAGTATTTCTCAACAAGCTGACAGCATGGTCACCTGGGTGGTCAGTCAGTTGAGCATCTGTCTTTAGCTTCGGTCATGATCCCAGGGTCCTGCATCAGGCTCCTTGCTCGGTGGGGAGCCTGCTTCTCCCTCTGCCTGCCTTTCCCCCTGTTTGTGCTCTCTCTGTCAAATAAATGAACAAAATATTTTTTTAAAATGCTGACAACAAATGAAAGAGGGAGGAAGCCACTATCCCCTTCTCTATATGTTGGAACTTGTCCTATCTCTGCAGGATGACTTCATTCCTGACATATGACTCTCTGAGATGCAGCCTGCTGAAGCCAACAGTGTCCACATATGTGTGAAATATTAATAAAGATTAATTTCTTATTTTTTAGACAAAGATAAATAGCAATCATTTCTAGTATTTTCTGCCTGAACCTCTGAGTCATCTTTTACACTCCCTCGGGTAAGGGTGCCCCATTTTGGAGATCTCTGATCTACTGAGTAGAAAGCCCGTATACTCCCGATTTATCACCGCCCTTGTGGTCAGTGCTGAGAAATACTGTTTGTTTAATTCAAGATATTGCATCTTGAATTATTCTTCTTTTCCTTCGTGCCATTGTTGACCACCTTTTCTTCCCATAATGCACACGTTCTTTGGGTGTTTTTGTCCCTCATTAAGTAGGAATCCATCTGAGATTCAAATAGGCCTGTGAGACTATTTCCTACTAAATGTTGATCTAAAGCCCTATTCTCAGGTTCTTTTTTAAAAAATTATTTTATCTATTTATTTGAGAGAGAGGCAGTGAGAGAGAGCATGAGCAAGGAGAAGGTCAGAGGGAGAAGCAGACTCTCCGTGGAGCTGGGAGCCCGATGCAGGACTCGATCCCGGGGCTCCAGGATCACGACCTGAGCAGAAGGCAGTCGCCTAACCAACTGAGCCACCCAGGCACCCTATTCTCAGGTTCTTATTGGACCTCTCCATGAACTGCCTACAATAATTCTATGAGAAACAGAACATAAACATTTATGAGCAATTCAATATCAAGTTGAAAAATCACAGCACACTGGCAAATTTTTTTCTTGAAATAAGAAATCCTGTTTAATGAGACTGGATTCTTGAGCCTGCCTTTGCATCAGAATTACCCCTGGCACTGAGAAAAACAAAAACAAACAAAAACAAAACGCCACTGACTCATGGGCCCTACCTGTGATAATTAAAGACCTGCAATAACACTGGCTTACTTACACATGATAGGAATTGATTTCTCTCTCACATAAATGACTGTTGGAAGGCAGAGTAGCAACTCTGCTCCAGGAGGGTTTTGGGGACCCGGCTCTTACAGCCCTCCATTCTGCTATCCCTCAGGCATGACTTTGTCCTCGTGGCCCAGGATAGTGGTTGGACTCCAGCTGTCACAGCTGTGTTCCAGGCAGCAAAATGGAGGAAGGGACAAAAAAGAAACCGGCAAAGGAAGCACATCAGGTGACTTCTAAGGGAGGGCCCCCAAAGCTGCCATGGGATGCTCTTCTGCACCTCCCATTGTCTAGATCTCAGTCCCATGTTCACAACTGGATGCAAGAGAAGCTGACAAATATATTGCGTATTGTGAGCAGCCTCATGCTCAGCTGAAAAATTGAGAAGTGTATTACTCCCGAAGAAGAAAAACACTGGGGGACAGCCAACAGTCTCTGCCAAAACGTGCAAATGAACAACTGTCTAGGCCTTGGCAGACTTCGGGAATCCAAGGGCAGTTGTGCTTTGGTTGGAGAAGGTTTTGCCCCAGCCACCCTAAGGATTTCACATTATGGCCAGAATTAGCAACTGCCTCCTCTTAGAGGAGGTGGGATAACCTTAAATGCAGTGGAAGAGCTAGATTGTGCCAGCTCAGCTTGCCTTATCAGACGCATTCAGGCACTCATTCTGCTTAGCTCCTTTAAGTTTGGTGAAAGAGAATAAATAAATATTACAATTGACATGCCCTGGAATACTGTAGACAAGAATGAAAAAGCCCTGTCCATCTCTTATGTTCCTCTTTGTCGGAATGCTAGACCAAAAAAAAAAAAAAAAAGTACAACGACTAACAGACAAGATGAAATCTTTGTCAAATTTTGGTCCCATCGGAGATACCAAACTAAAGCAAAACTTCCCCTTTACTTTCATCAACTAACTCTTGGTTAGAAAGATACTTATAGCAATAAACAGAGGAAGGAGTTTTTTACTTGAAAACAATACTGGGTGTTGCACAACTCTTGGGGGTGCTATTCTCATGATTTCTATGAGAATGGCCACCTCTTGGAACACAGTATGTGTGATGTCCTACTAGGAAGCAGTGCAACTTGTCTGTTAATCTCAAAATCATAAGCTCGCAAGATAAGCAGTTGGCATTGATAGTCCCAAGAATAATCAGACTATTCTGTTCTTGTAGAAAGCTGGTTTTGGTCCAGAGGACTTCTTTTCTATTAATCTCATCAATGGCTACCAAGAAGAGTCAGCCAATCTAGTCAGCCTACAGTATTTCTGATTTCTAGGTGTCTATTTTAAAGACAAATGGAAGACTCTAGAAATGTCAGGTTCCTAACTGCTAAGTGGAGTATGATTTGCATACATAATTCTGAGACATCATTAATCAGGGGAGTTAGGATCCCACACTCTATCTCTCTCATGCACACCTGTTCTTGCTGGAAGTGAATAAGTAGATAGCAACCACAGCTGCACAGTGGCTTTACTGATTTAAGGAACACTGTTAGTCTTGTCTTTAAAGCTGGAGTATTAGGGCAAAGCTTCAAGGGTGCTTCTAATACATAGTTCTTGTCAGAGTCAATTACCATTAGAACACATTTTTAAAATGTCATTCAGAAGCTGTTTAAAAGAAAAAGACAGACAGTTTTAGAGTTATCAATACCAACAACAACAACAAAATAACCCTTTAAAGCAAGTACATTTTCAGGATGAAATAGAATATCCTGGACAGATTTCATCATATTACGCACTGTTGTATGTAGGACTCAAGAAATTTAAATTAGTTTTGCCTCTTTGATATAAAATAAGAATAAATGAACTCCTATTTCTTCTTCCCATATTATATAAAGTTAGTCTTTAAAGCCTTTATTGGGTCACAGACACTTTTGAAAATATGACCAAGGGCGCCTGGGTGGCTCAGTGGGTTAAGCCTCTGCTTCGGCTCAGGTCATGATCTCAGGGTCCTGGGATCGAGTCCCCCATCGGGCTTTCCGCTCAGCAGGGAGCCTGCTTCCTCCTCTCTCTCTCTCTGCCTGCCTCTCTGTCTCCTCTCTCTGTCAAATAAATAAAAAAAAAAAGAAAAGAAAATATGACCAAGATATGGGACCTCTTCTAAGCAATATACTCATATACATATACACAAACATCAGCATCAGATTTCAGGGATTTAAAAAAAATTTTTCTTAAGAATTGTGTTTATTTGACAGAGAGACAAAGAGAGTGAAAGAGAGAGAGAACATGAGCGGGGCGGGGTGGGGGGGCAGTGGGAGAAGCAAACTCCCCGCTGAGCAGGAAGCCTGATGCTTCTGGGGCTCCATCCCGGGACACCAGGATCACGACCTGAGCCGAAGGCAGATGCCTAACTGACTGAGCCACCCAGGTGCCCCAGATTTCAGGGATTTTTGACTCCTGAATTCTATTCATAGACACTCTAGTTTCAAAGGCCCAATCTAGAGGGTAGTGGAGGGTGAGAATGAGTTTGAAGAATTCAAAATCCACTCAGGGTCTAAAGAAGAAACGGTGTGTGGGTGGGTGTGTATGTGTGCACGTGCATACACAGACCAGTCCTTTAACACTCATTTGAAGATAAGTCATTTTGCAGACAAAGTTACCACTTCCTGAAATTTTTAAATTTTTTTTCATTTCAAGGACACAATTTAAAAATGATTCTAAATTAAATTCAAGACGCACTCGAGTGTTTTTGTTTTTGTTTTTGATAATGGAAAACTTATGCTATATTCATTCATGTTTCCTCTATCGAAACTTTTGATAATCTTGCTTGATTCGCAGGAGAAAACACTGTGAAAATAGTTCATTTACAACACACTAAAGGACAAGCTGAGTCCATTTGTTTACTTACTTATTGGCAGTTTTGAGTTATAATTCACATACCATACAATTTACCCATTTAAAATTATAGAACTCAGTGGTTTTTAGTAGATTCACAGAGTTATGTAACTATCACTGCAATAATTTCAGAACATTTTCATCAACCCAGAAAGAAACCTGTCCTCCTTATAGCCCTTCCCATTACCTAGCTCCTAATGATTCCAGCCTTAGGCATCCTCTGATCTGCTTTCTGTCTCTATAGATTTGCCTATTTTATTTCCCATAAATGTCCATTCAACATATGGCCTTTTGTGATTGGCTTCTTTCAGTTAGCATAATATTTTGAAGGTTCACCATGTCGTAATTTATCTCTATATTTGATGACCAAATATTCTATTCTATGGCATTCCACACTTTCTCTGTTCATCTGTTGATGGAGATTTAGCTTGTTCCCAATTTGGGGTTATTATGAATAATACTGCTATAAACATTTGTGGACCAGTTTTTGTGTGGACCAGCCCCTCAACTTTTAACCCTGCAAGAAAGTAAAAAGAGAAGAATTCTTATAACAAAATTATTCAGAATCTGCTTTGCCATAATTTCAGACTTTTCAAGATTCAACAATTTCCATACCCAGCATCACAAAGGCTCATCATGGCAGGGAGACTGGCATCATGACTCTATCATAGAATCAGAGGAGGTTAGACATGCTTTCTAAGATAAGGTCCCTTCTTACATGAAGTCAACAATGGCTACTTTCTGTTACTTTTCCATGCATAGAAAAGAATGACAGGTTGTGGACATCCCCTGGTCCCCAGGAAGTTATCAACAAACATTGCTGAGCCCCTTGCAAAGCAGCAAGCACGGTTTTGCACAAATAACAGCACTGAGGACAGAAGTCATACACCGAGTATGGGCTGCCAAGCTACTCTGAGTTCCCTACTCTAGTATTAAGCACTTGACGCCCTCACTACTCCCACCTGGGTTCTGCCTACAACGTTAGCACTGTTAGGCCTTTGACACCTTGCCTCTCTTTCTGTTTACTCCCTCTGCCTCTCCATGGGTGATGTTCCCTACTCACTCACAGAGACCCTCCCTGCTGACTCGAGCCTGCCAACCAGCTCCATTCCATCTTTGAGACTAGGGACTAACCTTCACCACAGCTTTCCCTGCTGAATTCATGCCCCCTCTGGATTCTGGGTTTGCCAAGTGCTGTGCAAAATGGTCAGGAGCTGCAGAGTGAAGGTTTGTTGATTAAAGGGCCCATAAGTTTTCCTATCAGTGCTGTGTGTGTGAAGTGGAAAGGGGTCAAAATGAATTTATGGCTTAGTGGCATTTATCAGGCATTCATTGTTATTTTATTTTTTATTTTTTTAAGATTTTATTTATTTATTTGACAGACAGAAATCACAAGTAGGCAGAGAGGCAGG
>RCUC01163673.1:0-32426 GCA_003697995.1 Taxidea taxus jeffersonii | reverse complement strand
ATCACAAGCAGGCAGAAAGGTAGTCAGAGAGGGGGAAACAGGCGACCCGCCAAGCAGAGAGCCTGATGCCGGGCTCGATCCCACGACTCTGGCATCATGACCTGAGCCACCCAGGCGCCCCACAGTAAGAAAATTTTTAATTTAAATGCTATGCTATTGCTTAAATTAAAATGTTAAGTCAATGTTGATCCACTTTGCAGGATGGGTTCTTTTTTCAAATTGACATTTAACTTTGAGCAGCACTTGCAAAGTGAAAAGAACACTGGAATTCAAAGGCAGGAAAGCCAGGATCTATTCATCTGTCCTGCCGTAACTAGCTTCACTCCCGAGCTATAACCTCTCCTGATCTCAGATAACTTCTCTCAAAAATGAGGAAAGTGATTATTATCTCCAAGGCCCCTTCTTGCTCTAAAATTCTGAGAATCTACTGCAGTTAGTACACACTTCTGCATTAAGGTTGCCAATCTTAAATTAGTCTGCTTAATCCAAATTTGTCCTAATCCAAAACTGTTGATTGAAGGAGTCTATCTAACTAGAAAACCCTGTGATGAAATGGCCATTGGTTAGCCAGATGTCCCCTGGAAGGAGAGGGTTAGAAGAGTGTACCTCATAGGGATTAGGGGTGGTGGCATTTCAAAAGTTTGTTTTTTATTTATTTTTTTAAGATGTTATTTATTTATTTGTGAGAGTGTGAGAGAGAGGGGGGGAGTGGGAGAGGGAGCAGCAGGCTCCCAGCTGAGCAGAGAGCCCGATGCAGGACTCAATCCCAGGACCCTGGGATCATGACCTGAACCAAAGGCAGGTGCTTCACTGAGCCACCAGGCACCTCTCAAAAGTTGTTTTTTTTTGTTGTTGTTTTTTAAGATTTTATTTATTTATTTGTTAGAGAGAGAGAGAGAGCGAGCACAGGCAGACAGAGTGGCAGGCAGAGGCAGAGGGAGAAGCAGGCTCCCTGCTGAGCAAGGAGCCCGATGTGGGACTAGATCCCAGGACGCTGGGATCATGACCTGAGCCGAAGGCAGCTTCTTAACCAACTGAGCCACCCAGGCGTCCCTCAAAAGTTGGTTTTTTAAAAAGTTGATGAACTTCTAATCTTCCTCAAATATGAAAAAGAATACATTACTACAAAGGACATAAAAATATCTGTTTACTACCCTAACTTTAGCCAGTTATGAAATTTTAGATATGAAATTTTAGATAATTACAAATATGAATGTCATACATGCAAGGAGGATATTACGATCAGGAGCAGACATGTTAGAGACCAATAGACTTGGATTAACGCCCAGGCTCTCTGTGTGTGATCTTGAGCAAGTCACATACTTACTCTGCATTTGCTTGCCTCACCTTCACAATAGACACAACATTTGTAGTTGTTACAATAGGTAACAGTAGTTAGCTACTAGGATCCCTTTAGGAACTAAGTAAGATGATGTCTGACACACAGGATATACTTAATATTATTATTAAATAACTAAACGTGAATACACCCACTCAAGCACAGTTCTAACGGCCACAAAAACATTCTTAGCTATCCACTTCTACTGATTCAATACAGCCAATATAATATATAGAAAGAAATGTAAAAGTTCCTTACCACTGACAGTCATATTTATTACACATACATATACTGATTTCTGAAAGGTCAGAACATACATTTTCTTTAAGAGTTTTTTAAAAATCTAAGATCCAAGCCAGGAAGGTTTTCTTTAAGATCATTCTTCTGTGGAAAGAGCTGACAAATAATACATTTGTGCAGTAAACATCTTAGGAAAACCAACTTAAAAGCTCAGGTATTTTTAACTACTCCTACCTTTTTAATCCTAAAAATAAATATATTACATACATATAAAATTTTGGGATCTGCGAACTTAGTCTCTAGGAAACAAAGAGCATCCACTTTCCACATTTCACATTCAACAAAGTCAATCAAATAAAAAGATTCCACCATCATACCATGATACCCTGTGAGTTTTCAAGCCAATAAGGCACTCAGACACTTGCTTTTTCTAGAATAGGCCCAAATGAGACACAAGAAAACCATAATCCTATGTTAGGAATTCCCTACTAACTTGTATCTTCCCTTTTCGGTGGCTAGACTGTAAAATAAGTCAATTAAGAGTTCACAACTGTAATGCTGCAACCTCAACCTCAAATCCAGACACAAAACACAGTGGAACGCATTCGCATCTCAAGCACGCCCAAACAAACGTCTTGGCCAACGCGATCGGATCACTACCGTTTCCAGAAACACACAGTAATGGGTTTTAATCCATTTCTATAAACGCTTCTTGTGCTGAAAGCCAAAGTGCATGCAAAACCGCAAAACACAAAAGATTCTTCGCATTCCGTTTTTAGCCAGAAGACAGGCCATCCTCTCCACGCCCTACCCCAGGGAGTCCTCCTTGCGACAGTAAGAATTTCATGACACCCCATGCTACCTACACATCAAAATATCACCCCACAAAGTGAAGGGGGTGCACCATCAACACTGGCTGGCCTCGATGAAATGATACTGCCAGTATTCCCACCTCTGGGCAAACACGACACCAAGTGAAGTCGGTGGAAAGTTCTAATCAACCAAGCATATTTGGTTTCCTTCTGCCCCCAAACCCAGCAGCAGCACAAATGTGGAGATTTGCGTTTGCACCTGCCACAGTTCCTAAGCGGCGCCCCCCCCCCCGCCCCCGAGCTCACGAAGGCCTTGAGGCCTAAAGCGCCTGTGACCCTCTGCGGAGAGCGCACGGAGGGCCCCTGTAGCATCACCCTCGCTGTCCACACCGCCCGCTTCCCTGACAAAGGCCCCGTGTCAATCCGAGGCACGACACAGAGAAGTTGCTGGATTGCCCATCACGGACCGACAGCTGCCAATACCCTCCCCCGGAGGGGAAGAAAAATCAACATAGAACTGGGAATGAGAACAGGGGAGGTATACAACGTTAAAATTAAAATGTCCCCAAAGCTAAGCAACCTGGGTGTGCCCTAGTAGTGAGTCCAGGGGGTCCATGGCGGAGGGGAGAGAGAGCCAGGGCGTGAAGGCCCTGCCGGGTGATAGTCTAATAAAATGCCCGGTGTCGGAACGCTCAGAATGAAACCACAAATGCAATCCCCAGCGGGCTGGAGGCCCCGAGGAGGCAGGGAGGCGGGCGGGCTGCGGGGCTGCGGACCTGCGGCCGCGGCCCCCCACCTGTCCTCCCCGCGCCCACACACCTGCCGGGGTAGCCCTCGGGGGGCCTCGGGGTGGAGGTGAGGCAGAGCGTGACGGCCCGACCCCGGGGATGCGGGGCGGGTGGGCTAATCTGCTGGCAGAGGCGGGGGAGCAGCCTCGCTCACCTCCAAGTCGGTGTCGGCGGCCTCCGGGGCCCCGAGGATCTCGCTGGGCAGCTCGGCCAGGTCGGTGACCCGGATCAGCCCGTCGTGCAGGAAGATGGTCTCCTCCTTCACCGAGAGCCACTGCGCCGAGTCCGCGGCCGCCGCCGCCGCAGCTGCCGCGGCCGCAGAGGAGCCCATGGCCCCGGCTGAGGGGTTGACGGTGAGGAGCAGCCGCCCGGCCCGGGGGAGACGCGAGCAGGAGCCGCCGAGATCACCAGTCCATAGCAGCAGCAGCCGTGCCCGCCTGCAGCGCCCCGCTCGCCGCCTCGCCTGTGCAGCTCCGCCCTAGGCGGTCCGAGCTGCCATCCCCCCCGCCCCCGGCCCCGGAGACCCCGGCCCCGCCGCCACCGCCGCCGCCCTGAGGAGCAGGACCCGCCTCTGCCGCTCAGCAGCCAACTGTCAGTGAGACGCCATGTTGGGGGCGGGGGCTCCCGGCATGCCCCGCGGAGCGGACAATACAGGCTCCGCCCATCCGCCTGGCCCCGCCTCTCAGGACAGCCCGGGGCTCACCCGTCTGCAGGACCTGTGCCTCGCCCTTTACTCGATCTTGTCCTCAGGCTGACCTTCCCCGCTCTCTACCCCTAGACCTTCCGGGCGCCCTGGATCTGCAGTCCACCGGGAGAAGAAGCCGCCGCCTCCCCTCCTCTACCTACTCCTGTATGCACCCCTCTCGCAGGGGGCAGACCCCCCCCACACACCCTAGGCAGAACATGGAGGCTCACTCCCAGCTTTCGTATTTAAATAAGATACATGCAAAAATCTGGCACAGCTACACTTGTTCTTAACGGCTTGGTAGCGCCTACAGTAGGTGTTTCATATTTACTAAAATGTCTAGTACTCAATAAGCACCCAAAACCTGATGAAAACAATGCTTGGTGCCCAGCGTCTGACAATACGTGCTCCCTAGTGGGGCTGAAACTATTGTTATATTCCACCAATATTTAACAGATTGACATGACATGCACCTTAAATATATGCCCGCCGTCCCATTTTTAAAAACAATTTTTTTAAGATTATTTATTTGTCAGAGCGAGCGAGCACAGGCAGACAGAGTGGCAGGCAGAGGCAGAGGGAGAAGCAGGCTCCCCGCTGAGCAAGGAGCCCGATGTGGGACTCGATCCCAGGACGCCGGGATCATGACCTGAGCTGAAGGCAGCCGCTTAACCAACTGAGCCACCCAGGCGTCCCCCGCCGTCCCATTTTTATTAAAACGCGAAAGGAGGGGCACCTGGGTGGCTCGGTGGGTTAAAGCCTCTGCCGTCGGCTCGGATCATGATCCCAGAGTTCTGGAATCAAGCCCCGCGTGGGGCTCTCCGCTCAGTGGGGGGCCTGCTTCCTCTTCTCTCTCTCTCTCTCTGCCTGCCTTTCTGCCTGCTTGTGATCTCTGTCTGTCAAATAAATAAATAAAATATTTAAAAATAAAATAAAATCATTTTTTAAAAAACGCGAAAGGAAAGAACTATGTATGTAGAGAAAAATGTGTAGGAGAACACATTCAAGATTGTTCATGTGAGTTGCTGTGCAGAGTGAGACTGGTCTGTATGGCTGGGGTGAAGACTGCTATCTTTGTACTGATTTATGATTAACTTTTTTCAAGATTTTATTTATTTATTTGACACAGACAGAGAGAGAGAAATCACAAGTAGGCAGAGACAGGCAGGGGAAAGGGGAAGCAGGCTCCCTGCTGAGCAGAGAGCCCGATGTGGGGCTCGATCCTAGGATCCTGAGATCATGACCTGAGCTGAAGGCAGAGGCTTAACCCACTGAGCCACCCAGGCACCCCTGTATTGATTTATGATTAGAAAAAGCACTCATTGGTATCAAAGGACTTGAAAAATGTATGATTGTCCATGATAAATAAATAAATAAATGTTTATAGCAGCTTTATTCGTAATTCCCACAACTCGGAAGTAACCAGGATGCCCTTTCGCAGGTGACTTCATAAACTGAGGTCCAGCCAAGCAATGGAATATTGAAAAGACATGAAGGAAAGAAAAGACATGAAGAAAACATCAACGGGTGTTACTAAGAGAAAGGCGCCAATTTGATAAGGCTACCGTTTGGGTGGCACAGTCAGTTAAACGTGGGACTCTTGGTTTAAGCTCAGTCCCTGATCTCAGATCCTGAGATGGAGCCCACCTTGGGTTCTGTTGTGGGATTGAGCCCCATGTTGGCCTCTGCACTCAGCGTGGATTCTGCTTAAGACTTTTTCTGCCCCTCCTCACTCTCTGAAATAAATTCATTAATTAAGGGCGCCCGTGTGGCCCAGTCAGTTAAACATCTGCCTTCAGCTCAGGTCATGATCCCAGGGTCCTGGGATCCAGTCCCACCGTGGATCTGGGCTCCCTGCTCAGCAGGGAGTCTGCTTCTCCCTCTGCCTCTGCCTGCCACTCCCCCAGCTTGCTCTCTCTCTCTCTTTCTCTCTTTTGCTATCAAATAAATAAAATCTTCACAATAAATAAATAAATGAAATTTAAAAAAGAAAAGAAGGCTACATACTGTGTGAGTCCAACTATAGGACATTCTGGAAAAGGCAGAACTATGGAGACAGTAAAAAGATCAGTGGTTGCCAGGGTTTTGGGGTATGGAGAGAGTGATGAATAGGCAGAGCACAGAGGATTTTTAGGGCAGTGAAATTACTCCTGTTTGGTACCGTAATGATGGATACATGTCATTATTCATTTGTCCAAATGCATAGGATGTACAGCACCGAGAGTGGCCCATAACGGAAGCTACGGGCTTTGGGATGATGATGTGTGAGTGTAGGTTCCTCAGTTGCCACAGGTGGACCATCTGGGGGGGAAAGTTGAAGATGAGAGAAGCTATGCATGTGTGGAGGCAGGGCGTATATGGAAAAATCTCTGTACCTTCCTCTCAATTTTGCTATGAACCTAAAATGGCTTGGAAAAATAGTTCTCATAAAGAATAAATAAGCAAATGAATCAGAAGAACATTAAGGTGCATACCCTTGGACCCAGCAATTCAACTCTGAAGTTGTTCAAGGGAAATAATCAGACCCATAGTCAAGGATGCATATACAGGGGTGTACAGGTCAGTGCTGTTTATGAGAGGAAAAACGATAACCAGTCTAAACGTCCAACAATATGGAAATAGTTAACCATAATAATGGTACACTGTAAGGTGAAATACTATGAAGCCAGTCAGAATAAAGTTTTTGAAGAATATTAATGCAAATGAATGCTAGTGATCTATTGCTAAACGGAAAAAATCAGGCTAAATTAGCAAGGGAATGTTGGAATTCAATTATGTCTACATAGGATCACACTTTAAAATTACATGCATGTATGACTATAGATATAAAATAAAAGCCTGGAGGATATCATGCCTGATACAACATTTGGGTGAATCTCTACATTTCCAGCTGACTTGGGGGATCTGTGGTGTGTCCCTTGGAATGTTTTCCCAGTTTTCTTCCAAGAGCATGTATTACTTTTTGAAAAAAGAAAAAATATTTTAAAAAATAGAAGTTATCGGGGCGCCGTGGTGGCTCAGTTGTTTTAGCACCTGCCTTTGGTGTAGGTCATGATCCTGGGGTCCTGGGATCGAGCCCTGCCTTGACGGGCTCCCAACTCAGCAGGGAGCCTGCTCTCCCTGTCCTCCCTGTTCATGCTGTCTGTCACTCTCTCTGTCTCTCTCTCTCAAATAAATGAATACAATCTTTAGAAATAAATAAATAAAAGCTACTGAACACCTAGGAGTTAGAATACATCTATCCATTTATCTACTGTATACCCTTCAGACTTTTAATTAACAGCCCCACTGTACAAGAACTGAGGCTCAGAATTAAGGAACTGGCACCTGCCTAGGAATTGGCAGAATTGAGATTTAAACCCATAACAGGATCCATCCTGCACTGCCTCCCTCCCAAATAAAGAATGCATATCCACAGCACTGTTGCAACAATGTCGTGTCCCTTATCATGATATTAATTTCATTTTTATGATACTTATTCCACAAGCATTTTAAAAATGATTTTATTTATTTAGTTGGGGGAGCAGGGGGAAGCAGGGGAGAAGCAGACTCCCTGCTGAGCAGGGACACACACCCCCCCGATGTGGGGCTCCATCCCAAGACCCTGGAATCATGACTTGAGCCCGAAGAAGATCCTTCACCAACGGAGCCACCCAGGTGCCCTCCACAAGCATTTGCTAAGCCCCTAGTAGATGTCAAATCCTGGCAGGTTTATAGAATGGAGATCTATCTGAATATCAGAATTAATATATGAAAAATTGACTCCCCACTCTGAGAGACCTGGACAGCTACAATAACATGTGTTGAAAATATTCCACGGGAAGGTGGCCCTTCTCCTTTTATTCATTCAACAAATATTTCTTGATTCCTGCCGCATAACAGATGTCACTCTAAGGCTGAAAAGTCTCGCAATCAAGTGACAATCGAGTGGGGGAGACAGACAGGAAGCAAAGAACACCAAGTCTGACAGTTCAGAGCTGATCAGTGCCCTGAAAATAATAAATCAGGAAAATGTGATGAAACAACTGTTTCACACATCCTCACAATAACCCTCTGAGATAATATTATTATCCCCCCTTCCAGTTGGGACACGATAGCTCAACTAGATACGGGATGTCTCACAATCAGTAAATATCAAAGCTCAGATATGAATGCAGGTCTGTCTCATTCTGCAATTCTAGCATCCTCGCTTCACTGGGGGGTTTCGGGTTTTTGTTTGGTTTGATTTGGTTTGGTTTTAGTAGGCTCTGTGCCCAACATGAAGCCCAGTGCAGGGCTTACCCTCACAACCCTGAGATCAAGACCTGAGCTGAGATCAAAAGTTGGATGCTTAACCAACTAAGCCACCCAGGTACCCCCCAGCTTCTTTATTTGGGCTGTAAAGAAACCACTCTCCTTTTGCTCACAATTTCCAAACCTAATTTTTTAATTAGGTTTTTATTTTTTTTAGAAATATTTTTATTTATTTATTTGAGAGAGAGAGAGAGTGAGAGAGAGAGCATGAGAGGGAAGAGGGTCAGAGGGAGAAGCAGACTCCCCCCCGAGCAGGGAGCCCGACTCGGGACTCGATCCCGGGACTCCAGGATCATGACCTGAGCCGAAGGCAGTTGCTTAACCAACAGAGCCACCCAGGCACCCTTAATTAGGTTTTTAGTATATGTGCTGCCGAAGCGAGCACCTTAATTAGGTTTTTAAATGCTCAGGTTTTAGAATCTAAACAACTTTCTTGTGTAGCTCCGAGAAACATTCTCCTGCTCCTAATGCAGGATCAGGAGCCAAAACGCCCAGGAACTATCGTCCTTTACCCACAATTAATGAAATCAGCTCATATCCAGGCCTGAAAGTCTTTAGACTGAATAATGACTAGTTATTTAATATTTTAGCAACAGTAATTAATTAGTCATAGGACTGCATGGCTGCCATCATTCCATGATGAGACAGGTAATGAATTAATATTTATAGAACCCCCTCTGGAAAAAAAAAAAAAAAAAGACCATTTACTGGGAATTTCTAGAATGGCCAGAAAGACAAAGAAAGTCCCTGGTCAAAAGAACTCTATGCTGGAACTCTATGCTCTGTCCGGGGACAGAGAATCCAAATTTAGTCAAGATAACACACATAGACACACACACACTAGACACACACACACACACCACCACACACACAGGAAACATACAATCATGGGTTCATAAAAAGGAAAGGTTTATGGTTGAAGATTTCTCGTCTTTGGAATTGTCCTTCCCACTCTTCCATACGAGAACGGGGTATTGGGATGGGAAGAGAAGAGAAGAGAAGGTATTAATGGAGCAACCCTAAGCTGGAAGCAAAGACGAAGCATGAGAAATCAGGAAGAATAGCTTTTGGACCTCAGTTTTCCCTGGGAGGCATCTCCCTAAGAGACAGTGAGCTTGTTGATGGAGACCATCTCCCTGCTGCCCCAGCTGCTGACGTGATGTTCACTGGCTTCAGCTCAAGCTGGGGCCCCTCTGGGATTTTGCAATATCTCTCCCTTCTGCTGGCTTTTCTGTACCAGCTGACTGTCTAAAATGAGTCTCTAATCCTTCCTGGGCTCACAGAAATGCGAGTGTGGCGTGAAGATAAGTGGTCCTTGAAAAGCCTTAATAGAGCCTGAAATAGCTTTAAACAAAAGCATCCATGTTAATTTTTAAGGTTTTTCAAAACACCAGGGGAAAAAACACATGCACACATCTGCTAACAGACACACACGCTGACAGAATATGTGGGGGAGATTGATTATTTCCATCTCACTAATCACAGTCTCAAAGAGGAAACATACACCTACTCAATATCTTTTTTTTTCCCCCCAAATGATCTGGTAGGTCCTGTTCTTTTCTTCCTCTTTCTTTCTTTCCTTTTCTTCTTTTTTTTTTTTTTTTTTAATTCAAGGAAGATTATTTTGGCTCATGGGTGGGTCTATGAAGCGGCAGGGAAAGCACATCAGATGAAAGAGATATTTGAAAAAGAGAAGAAGGAGAAATTCTGCTTGGCGCTCCTTTGAATTACCATAACTACGGCACAAGCCTCCACGCTGCTGAAAAGCCCTAGATGAAGCAGCATTAAGCTCCTGTTGGAAAAAAATCAGGCACCATGGAGCTCTGAAAGTTGCTGTGTCCTCTGGCGCTGTCCTGTGGCCATCAGAGGCCTTGCTGCCTTGGAATTTAAAATTCCGACTCGCCAATTTGCAAAAAAAAAAAAAAAAACCCCCCTGCAAAAAACACTTATAATAAAAAACCCCCCCCCCCCCCCGCAATGGAAAAGTGAGCCAAAGATACAGTCATAGAGTTTGCACAAAAAGAAAAGCAAGCACTTTATGTTTTCATTAACTCGGTATTTCCTGAGTGCAAGAAGTCCTATCTGTGATGACAGATCATATAGAGCAGAAGCCCCTGCTCCAAATTTGAGCTGAGTGTCTACTTTGAGCAAGGAAAGATTAGGATCGTGAAGCTTAGGATGGGGACGTGACTTGGAACAAGTACTTCTGCAAAGGATCAGAAGTCCAGGGACCTAGTCTGAGACGTGGGGAAGGTTCCCCAAGGATGGCAGGACCATTAGCGCCATGCATGAAATGTAAGCAGCTCTCAACAAGTGTTAGTTACTATTAAATGTGGCTCCATTTTTCACCTGAAATTGAAATCAGATTTTAATTTCAAACCAGGGATGGTGAAGCTCTTGGGCAAATACATCGCCAATTGCTGCTGCCACTTGAAGTCAGCATGTCTTTTTGGAAAAGCCCTTGACCGCACATACCCAAAGTCATAAATAGGGACCACGCCTTTTGAGCCATCATTTCACTCCTAGATATTGATCTGTGGAAATCTTTCACCAAACAAGGGATTGTTACATTCCTACTTTCTTTTTTTTTTTTTAAGATTTTATTTATTTATTTGACAGAGAGAGATCACAAGTAGGCAGAGAGGCAGGCAGAGAGAGAGAGAGGGAAGCAAGCTCCCTGCTGAGCAGAGATCCTGATGCGGGACTCGATTCCAGGACCCCGAGATCATGACCTGAGCCGAAGGCAGTGGCTTAACCCACTGAGCCACCCAGGCGCCCACGTTCCTACTTTCTGCCGGACTCTTAGAACTAAGTCATAGCTCCTATCCTCAAGAAGCTTAAAATCTAATGGGGGAGAAGACCTCACACTGCCGTGTTAGCAGTCCTGCCTGTGAAGGGGGAAGTGGAGAGAATATAGAACAGGCGCACTTGTTTCATATTTGCGGTGAGACTTGAGGGCAGACAGGAGATCTAGAGCAGTGGTTCTCAACTGGGGATGATTTTGGCTACCAGGGAACATATGGCAACGTCTGCAAATGATTTTTATTTATCATCATGAGTAGGGCTGAATGCTACTGACATCCAGTGAATAGAGGCCCGAGATGCTACTAAACATTCTACAATTGGGGCACCTGGGTGGCTCAGTGGGTTAAAGCCTCTGCCTTTGGCTCAGGTCATGATCCCAGGGTCCTGGTATCAGGCCCCACATTGGACTCTCCGCTCAGCGGGGAGCCTGTTTCCTCCTCTCTCTGCTTGCCTCTCTGCCTACTTGTGATCTCTCTGTCAAATAAATAAAATCTAAAAAAAAAAAGAAAAAAAAGAAATCTTTAAAAAAATAAATAAATAAACATCCTACAATGCACAGAACAGTCCCTGCTTGCTTGCTCGCTCACACACACACACACACACACACACACACACACACAATTATCCACTCCCAAATGTCTTTAATGTGGAAGCCCAGAAACTGATCCAAAGCAATGACTGGAGTTAGAGGAAGGGTAGTAGTAGAGAGGAGTGTTCCAGGCCTCCCAAATAGCATGTGCAAAATCCAAGAGGTGAGAGATAATAATGTACATTTAAAATAAAATAAGGAACTGAGGGGGGTGGGGGGAAGAGGGGTTGGGAGAGGGTGGTGGGGTTACATTATATGTTTAAATAAAGCTTAAATAAAGTTAAAAAAAAAACAAGAAAAAAAATAAAATAAGGGACGCCTGGGTGGCTCGGTCACTTAAGCCACTGACAATTGGTTTCGGCTCAGGCCATGATCTCAGGGTCATAAGATGAAGCCCTGAGTCCAGCTCCGTGCTCAGCAGGGAATGTGCTTGAAGATTCTCTCCCTCTGCCCCTCCCCATACCCCCAAACCCGCTCATGCTCTCTTTCTCTCTAAAATAAATAAATAAATAAATCTTTTAAGGAAAATAAAATAAGGGGCACCTTTGCTCAGGTCATGATCCCAGGGTCCTCGGATCCAGCCCCACTCTAGGCTCCCTGCTCAGCGGGGAGCCTGCTTCTCCTTCTCCCTCTGCCCCTCCCCGGGTTCATGCTCTCTCTCAAAAAAAATATATATATATATATAATCTTTAAAAAAAAATAATATGCAACCATTGAAAAGAATAATTCTGAAGTTTTGATAGCAATGTAAAAGACATATGAGATAATATTCTATGAAGAAAATCAGAACACAGAAATGTACATACATTCATAGGAACCACAGATATGTGCACCTGCTAACTTGAAAATTGTGTGAGATGAGCACGAGGGTGGCTATTTTCTCTTGTCAGGAAGCATTAGGACTCCAGGGTCACACTTGTGGGTTTTATTCCCCACAATTTTGGTATTATTGAAGGCTGTGCCCTGGAAGTTACTTATTTTTATGCCAGCAAGTTTCTTTCCATAAAAATTCATACTGAAGGCTCTAATGAGTTAAAAATCAATAAGTCGATCAGATTCCTGCAACTGTCCATTTACTAACATATTTTAGTTTCCCCTTGTGTCCTCCTTAAACCTGTGTCCATATAGAATCTTTCAAATATGCAAATATGAGGGGCACCTGGGTGGGTCAGTTGTTGGGCGTCTGCCTTTGGCTCGGGTCATGATCCCAGGGACCTGGGATCAAGTCTCGAATCAGGCTCCCTGCTCAGCGGGAAGCCTGCTTCTCCCCCTGCTTGTGTTCCCCTCTCTTACTGTGTCTCTGTCAAATAAATAAAATCTTTTAAAAAATGCAAATATGATTATCAAGTTCCTCTCCAGCAACAACATCTTGACCTCTCTTGACTTTGTTGGTGCCCCACAAAATTGTCAGGATCAAGCTCTCGTTGAGTTACAGTGTTTCTTCTCATGGTCCTCACCCCCTCCCTACCCACTGAACCCCCTGAGATACTTATAGTTCGCAGACTAGATAACATCATTCCCTTCTCTGGGCTTTTGCTGTAGTTCTGTGATAGACTGGAAAGAGTCTCCTTAATTCTTCACTTTCTCCCTTTATTAAAATTACACAGCTCTTCCCTTTGTTATGTGACTATAGTCACATAACACGCTGAAGAGTGTTCCCCCCAAATTCATGTCCATCCAGAACTTGTGAATGTGACTTCCTCTGAACACAGGGGCTTTGCAGATGTAATCAAGTCAAAATGATGTTATACTAGATTTATCAGGGTCACCTCATCTGGAGACTGGTGACCTTATAAGGACAAGGACATTTGGACATAGAGACACAGAAGAGACATAGAGGGAAGAAGGTCATGTGACAACAGAGGCAGAGATTGGAATGAAGTCTCCACAAGCCAAGAAATGCCAAGGATTGCCAGTAACGGCCAGAACTTAGGAATGAGGCCTGGAGCGTAGTCTTCCTAAGTGTCTCCAGAAGGAATGAACCTTGCTGACCCCCTGAATTTGGATTTCCAGCCTCCTGAACTGCGGGACTAGGTTTCTGTTTTTTTAAAACCCCACACTTAGTGATATTTTGTTACCACAGCTCAGGAGACTAATAGAAGGACTTTCCCAGACATCCCACCAGAGCAGGTGCAGTAGATGTCCCCGCCCTGTTGAAGTTGGGTTGGCCACGTGACATCCTTTGGCCAATGGAGTTTTAGCAGATGTGATGTGAACAGAGGTGAAATCTGTGCAGTTTGGTATCAGTCAAGTGAAGCACGTGCTTTGGGAATTGTTGGTCCCCAAATGAGACATATGGCACAACTGAGCCCCACAGATCCCTTCCCTGAGATAAAACCAACCCATAGCCTATCCACAGCAGGGATGCAATATGGGCTTTTTATTGTCAGTCAGCCACTGATGATACTGAGATTTTTTTTTTATGGTTAATCCCTAAGTCCCTACTGCCTGGCATGGTGCTTGGAATAAAGTAATTGCTTCATAAAGGCTTTTCTTGCTTAGGGAATCTGAAGATGCTGTGCAAAAAAATTCACACATTCATCCACAATGTGGTTTTATGATTTACATGATGCTGTGACCTCAGCTGCAGCAAATTCTTGCTAGATTCATCTCCAAAGGCAAGGGAAACAAAGGCAAAAATGAAGTATTGGGACATCAAGATAGAAAGCTTTGGCACAGCAAAGGACACAGTCGACAAAACCAAAAGACAATCAACAAGATGGGAAATGATATTTATAAATGACATATCCAATAGAAGGCTAGGATCCAAAATCTATGAAGAACTTCTCCAGCTCAACACCCAAAGAACAAATAATCCAATCAAGAAATGGGCAGAAGACATGAACAGACATTCCTGTAAAGAAGACATCCAAATGGGGGCACCTGGGTAGCTCAGTGGGTTAAAGCCTCTGCCTTCGGCTCAGGTCATGATCCCAGGGTCCTGGGATCGAGTCCCGCATCGGGCTCTCTGCTCAGCGGGGAGCCTGCTTCCCTTCCTCTCTCTGCCTGCCTCTCTGCCTACCTGTGATCTGTCTGTCAAATAAATAAATAAATAAAATATTAAAAAAAAAGACATCCAAATGGCCAACAGACACATGAAAACATATTCAACGTCATTCAGCATCAGAGAAATACAAATCAAAGCCACAATGAGATATCACCTCACACCAGTCAGAATGGCCAAAACTAAGAAGTCAGGAAATGATAGGTGTTGGCAAGGATGACGAGAAAGAGGAACCCTCTTACACTGTTGGTGGGACTGCAACCTGGTGTAGCCACTCTGGAAAACAGTATGGAGTTTCCTCAAAAAGTTGAAAATAGAGCTACCCTATGACCCAGCAATTGTACTACTGGGTATTTACCCCAAAGATACAAATGTAGTGATCCAAAGGGGCACCTGCACCCCTGTTTATAGCAGCAATGTCCACAATAGCCAAACTATGGAAAGAGCCCACAGATGAATGGATAAAGAAGACGTGGTGTACATCTATATATATACAATGGATATATATACAGTTGGATATACAATATACAATATACTACACAGCCATCAAAAAATGAAATCTTGCTGTTTACAATGACATGGATGGAACTAGAGGGTATTATGCTGAGCAAAATAAGTCAATCAGAAAAAGACAATTATCACATAATCTCACTGAGATGTGGATTTAAGAAACAAAACAGAGGATCATAGGGGAATAGAGGGAAAACAAAACAAAACAAAACAAAAAACAAGGTGAAACCAGAGAGGGAGAACAAGAGACTCTTAATCATAAGAAACAAACTGAGAGTTGCTGGATGAGATGGTGGTGGAGTGATGGGGTAAATGGGCGATGGTCGTTAAGGCAGGCACGTGATGTAATGAGCACTATTTATCATATAAGACTGATGAATCACAGACCTGTACCTCAGAATCCGATAATACATTATATGGTAATTAAGGTTGTGTCTCTGTTCTCCTCTAGGATTTTGGTGGATTCCTATCTCATATTTAGGTCTTTCATCCATTTTGAGTCTATTTTTGTGTGTGGTATAAGAAAATGGTCCAGTTTCCTTCTCTGCATGTGGCTGTCCAATTTTCCCAACATCATATGTTGAAGAGACTTTTTTCCATTGGATATTCTTTCCTTATAAAGAGTATCTCTCCGCTTAGTCAAAGATTAGTTGACCACAGAGTTGAGGTTCCATTTCTGGATTCCCTATTCTGTTCCATTGATCTGTTTGTTTTAGTGCCAGAACCATACTATCTTGATGATGACAGCTTTGTAATAGAGCTTGAAGTCTGGCATTGTGATGCCACCAGCTTTGCTTTTCTTTTTCAACATTCCTTTGGCTACTCGAGGTCTTTTCTGGTTCCATACGAATTTTAGGATTATTTGTCCCAGCTTTGTAAAAAAAAGTTTTGATAGGGATTGCATTGAATGTGTGATTGCTCAAGGTAGCATAGACATTTTAACAATATTTGTTCTTCCAATCCATGAGCATGGAATGTTTTTCCATTTCTTTGTGTTTTCTCAATTTCTTTAATGAATGTTCTGTAGTTTTCAGAGTACAGATCTTTTGCCTCTTTGGTTAGGTTTATTCCTAGGTTTCTTATGGCTTTGGGTGCCATTGTAAATGGGATGGACTTCTTAATTTCCCTTTCTTCTGTCTCATGGTTAGTGTATAGAAATGCAGCTGATTTCTGTGCATTGATTTTATATCCTGCCACTTAGCTCAATTCCTGTATGAGTTTTATCAATTTTGGGGTGGAGTCTTTTGGGTTTTCCACATAGAATATCGAGTCATCTGCAAAGAGTGAGAGTTTGCTTCTTCTTTGCTGATTCAGGAGCAAGGAAACTTTGGGGCCCAACTCCTTGGTGTGCCCTCAGAGAAAAGCAATCATCCCTGTCTCCCTGGTGTTTGTCTGCATTCCGTGCTCATCCAGCCTGTGATCCAGCATTCCTATCTCAGGCACACAACCCCGTTTCAAGTCTCCAAACTCCGCACACTCCTGTGATACACACCTGTACCACTCCTCCTGGGGGAGGAAGGGGGGGTCTCCCTGGTTCTGCCATTTGTTGGGCCCCAGCTCTGAGAGTAGTCAACCTAACCATGCTGTGATTAGGTTTAGAACCCCCTAGTAGTAGTGGGCTCACTCTTTGCAGCCAGCTTCCCCACTCCAATACCTGGGAGCTCTGCCACTCTCAGGTGCCCCCAGTCTTCCTGTGATCCCAGGGATCCTGAGACCACACTGTCCCAGCTAGCATTCTGCCCCTGCTTAGTAGCCTGAGCAACATCCCTCCCCAGGGCAGACTTCAAAAAGTTCCAACTTTTGTTTTGCTGATGTATCACTTGCGGGTAGCTGGCTTACAGAGGTTCTTAATGTATACTTTAAAAAAAAAAAAAAAAAAGGCAATCTCTACACCCAGCAAGGGGCTTGAACTCACAACCCCAAGATCAAGAGTTGCATGCTCTACGGACTGAGCCAACCAGGCACCCCCAAGCAATTCCACTTTTTTTTTTTTTAAGATTTTATTTCTTTGAGAGAGATCGGAAGTAGGCAGAGAGGCAGGCAGAGAGAGAGGGGGAAGCAGGCTCCCCGCTGAGCAGAGAGCCCGATGCGGGGCTTGATCCCAGGACCCTGAGATCCCAGGCACTTAACCCACTGAGCCACCCAGGTGCCCCAGCAATTCCATTTCTAATATATACCAAGCATCAATGAAAGCAGGGACTTGAATAAGTATCTGTATCAGTGTTCATGGCAGCCTTATTCACAGTTGTCAAAAGGGTTCAAAGACCCAAACCTGCATCCATGTGTGAAAGAGTTAACAAAATGTAATATATCCACCCGATGGAATATGATTCAGTCATTTAAGGAGTAAAGTACTGACACGTGCTACAACGTGAATGAACCTTGAGGACGTCATGAGAAGTGAAATAAGCCAGACACAAACACTGTATGTGAGGTACATGAAATAGTCTAATTCTAGAGACCAAGCAGACTAGGATACCAGAGGCTGGGGAGAGGGGGAATGGGTTGTCAGTGGTTAATGGGTACAGGGTTTCAGTTTGGAATGAGAAAAAAAGTTTTGGAGATGGCTGGTGGTAATGGTTGCACAACAGGAACTGCACTTTTAAAAATGTTAAAAATTGTATATTTTGTTATATTTTATCACAAACAATAACACAGAAAAAAGTAGATACTTTTAACTGCTCAGCACATACTCAGAACCATAGCATTTCCCATTATTATATTGATTATCTAAAAGGCGTATGAATAAGCCGCAAAGCCAGGATTCAAATCCAAGTGTTTTCCATTCCCAAAGCTCTAACACTAACCTCTGCACTATTTTCAATTGACTGCACTCAGGTATCTTTTGAATGAATTATTCCACACCTTTTCCCAAAGAAAATTCCAGTTTTATACTTGTATACTTGTATGGGGAAATTCAGAACATTGTTGCCTTTCTTCACATGTATTTTGTTTTTCTGCATTGTGCATTGCAGAGCAGCACCGAACTCTGTTCGTTTGTTAAGAGTCCCTAGTGCTCGCTTTGGCAGCACATATACTAAAATTGGAACGATAGAGATTAGCATGGCCTCTGCGCAAGGATGACACGCAAATTTATTAAGAGTTCCTAAAGTTGGGAATAGGGCTTCAGTCCCTGGTCATGACAGCCTGGAGGGCACCACAGGCTGAATAATGGCCCCAAATGTGTCCATGCCCTTATCCCTGGACCGCTATGTATGTTACTTCATATTGCAAAAAGGACTTGGCCCATGTGATGAAGCTGAAGATCTTGAGATGGGGAATGTGATTAACGCAAAAATGTACTTGGTCTTTGTTCCTGGTCCACGCACAAAGCTCCTAAAACCCATGGGATTTCCCCAGTGATAGAGAGGTTTTTTGTTACTGTTAAGAAGCTCCTTTTTAGATCATACTGAGTTTGTTAATGCAGTGACTTAGAATAGGACCCCAGCCTCAAGAAAGGGCTGGTCACCACTAAATCCAATAGATTATAAGGTTGAAATTTACAGGCCTCCCTAGACTTAAGGGAAGGTGAGGCAGGGGTATGGTTTTGGGTCTGGGATTGTGGTGGGGAAGAAGCTGGAGATTAACATCTGTAAACACTCTGGGAAAATAACAGAAAATCTGAACAGTGTTTGATGGGCTTCTGGGTTAGTGAATTGAGAGCCATGAGGGGGCTTTACCTGGAGAGGACATGCAGAATCCATGCTTCCCCCACTACCCTTACCCTGTGCTATAGATCGCTTCCATTTGGTTCTTTTGAGTTTATCTTTCAGTAACCAATAGATGCAATCAGGTGTTTCTGAATTCTGTTCAGTCATCATAGCACAGTTGTAAATCAGGTCAGACAGAAATGGGGTAACCTGTGGTAACTCCTCCCTAATTGGTGTCTGAAGGGCAGAGAGGAAGAGTAAGCTTAAAAAATGGGCCAATCGGGACGCCTGGGTGGCTCAGTGGGTTAAGCCTCTGCTTTTTGCTCAGGTCATGATCTCAGGATCCTGGGATCCAGTCCCGCATCGGGCTCTCTGCTCTGAAGGGAGTCCGCTTCCTCCTCTCTCTGCTTGCTTCTCTGCCTACTTGTAATCTCTGTTAAATAAAATTAAAAAAAAACAAAGGGTCAATCAGAGGGCCTTGTGGCAAAAATGACTTTTGGAACTGAACCTGAGCTATAGAGAACCACTAGAGACCACAGCCAAAAGTGATGTTTGGATTTGTTTCAAAATGGTCAGGGCACATGCTATATACCTACTGGAGAGACTAGAGTTAAAAAAAGACAATCATGGGGATGGCGATGTAACACAGCATGGGGACTACTATCAGAAATACTGTATCATTACTTGAAGGTTGCTGTATTTTGGGTGCCTGTTATGATTCCACTGTCCTGAGATTGAGCCCCACATGGGCTCTCTGCTCAGCAGGGAGCCTGCTTCCCTTCCTCTCTCTCTGCCTCCTCTGCCTACTTGTGATCTCTGTCAAATAAATAAAATCTTAAAAAAAAAAACACCACCAAAAAACAAAACTAGATACGCAAGACTAACATCAATGATTTGAGTTGGGCCAACAGGGGAGAAATTTATCATCGTCAAAGGAAGGAAAATCTGTGGCCTGAAGGGCAGTCTGTCCTCCTGCTCCAGTACTGACCTGTTCCGTGGTGCCCAGGCAAATGGTGCTATTTCATATGGTGGGCGCTGGGTGACAAGCCACATACTATGGAAGCTAAAATGCTGACGCCAAGCCGAAGAGGTGGTTCCCCTGCAGCCTCACAATTCCCATGCCTCTCAGCAGAGGCTAAGACCCGACAAGGGGGCTGAGTCAAGCCACACCTCCAGGCAGATAAACATTTTAAGAAAGACACAAAGGAATTGGATCAGTTATTTAATTAGGTTCTTTGTAAGAAATTCAGAACACCAATTTGTGAGGGTAAACTCCATTTGTGAGAGAAAACACAGAGCGGAGGTAGCCCTGAAGCTGAGGAACAGCCTTGATTTTTGGCAGAATTTGCGAGTCCACAGCTTTCTGATCAACCTTGCGCTGCTCTGTAATCTCGTATTTCTATGGGAGAGAAAGAAAAGATCATTTAAAAGTAGGGCACAAGTACCAGACTCCATTTGACCCAGGAATCCTATCTCACAAGTACTAAATCCCAGGGATATTTAGAAAGCAATTTTGATCATCTTTCCCTTGGAGGGCTATGAAGTAGTGTAGTATAACCATGTTTTTAATATAACAAAAACAGTAGCTCTTTTCCTTTTGTCTACTGTAATACACATCAAGGATAAACAGTGGCTCAGTCAGTGAAGCATCTGACTCTTGACTTTGGTTCAGGTCATGATCACAGGGTTGTGAGATCAAGCCCTATGTGGGGCTCTGAGCTGGGCATGGAGCGTGCTTAAGATTCTCTTTCCAACCCCTCCCAAAAAAAGGATAAACAAGTGTGAACTCCCAACAGAACAGTAGCAGTTAGGGGCCGCCTGGGTGGCTCAGTTGGTTAAGAGTCTGCCTTGGGCTCAAGTCATGATCCCAGGTTTCTGGTATGGGGCCTGCATCAGGCTCCCTGCTCAGTGGAGAGCCTGCTTCTTCCTCTCGCTCTCCCGTTTGTGCTCTGTCAAATAAATAAAATCTTAAAAAATAGTCTAAGCTGAGCTCTCAACCACCATTAAGGATCACTGAAAGCAGCACCATCTGGAATGATGTCATTCCCCAGATACTCCTCATTATTAACAGCTTCTCTTTGTCAGCTCCATGTGAAAACTTTTTTCACTCCCACCTAGGGAAGTGGAGCTATCAGAGGCCAAGACAGAATGAGAAGCTTACCTCTTTCTCGGTGTCGAAGATCTCACCCTCCTGGTGTCTGGGCTTACGCAACTTCTTCTTCTTGAAATAAGCATCAGTGAGATGTTTGGGGATTTTCACACTGCTGATATCAATTTTGGTAGAAGTGGCAATGACGAATTTTTGGTGTGTTCTACGCAGAGGAACTCGATTGAGGGACAGAGGTCCTAAGGGGAAAAAAAAACCCAGTATATTGAGGGAAAGAGAAAGCAAAGATTTAAGAACAGACTTTAAATTTAAAGAAACCTGGTGTACTGAATTTTCTACTCAGTTGGAAGAAATCTCAAACTGCCCTTTTTACAGCCAGCATCCAGACTTTCTCAAGATCTGTTTGTCCACGGTTTCTTCTTCAAATCTTAAGTCACCCAAGTTGAGAGACAGCACGGTCACTCACACACGCTGGCCAAAGCCACAGGTCCCTGCCAAATTTAAACCAAGCACTGCTTTCCAGAGCGAACAGTTCGCTTTTTACCTGTTTGGCAACTGTACTCTGGTTCCAAGTGGCAGACCAATTGCAAGTCTCAAACAGGACCATTCCCTGGGGTTAAGAGCCAACCATTTTTCAGGTGGCAGTTACTTGGCGCTATGCTGCCACACAAAATTTAAATACCTGCTTCCTTAGAACTCAGGTGTACGCGAGACAATGAAATAGGGCACGTAATCTCAACACTGGAACTTCCATGTAGGTGGGAGTGGAAGTACACTTAAAAGTGCCAAATTTCAGGGAATATAAAATCCAAGGATCTTCTTACCAGTCACAAGTAGCAAGCCACTGCTCAGCTGCTTGAGGAAAACTACCCTCTGTAAATCAAACAGACACATCAGACATTTCTGTGATTAAAAACAGATTTCTAAAGTAATCAAATCTTATGCTTTTAAATTTGGTAAAGGAAATTTCTAAGTATGTATCCACTCAGCAACTCTAGAATCAAACATACCAAACTACCAACAGGGGCGACCCCTGGATATGAGCACTACTTCTGCGTGCTTGTTTATAATGAGCAACTACTACCTCTAACAATAAAACAATTAATGTTCTTTAACTCAGTAATTCTATCCCTGCAAAGCTATCCTAATGAAATACCTGAAATATATAAATACTTTTGGGTACAGGGACATCTAAATCATCTGTAATACATATTCCCAACAGCAGGAAATGGCAGTAATTTATTGTACACTATGGACTAAACATGTCATGCTAGTGCCTGGGCTGCTGGTATTGTCGCCCCCACCCCCCGACCCCGAACCACAGCTACCACAGGCAAATGCAGAAACTCTACCCAGAGTGTCAACACAGGATTATCAAGCACCTCAAGCCCCTGAGCTGAGGCGTCTGCTCTGCTCACCTTGCCTCTGTGGCGCCCAGTGAGGATGATCAAAATGGTCCCAGGGGTGATGCTAGCTCGCAGTTTTCTCACGTGCTGACTGAAAGGTTTTTTGCCATGGCTCAACAGCTTTCGAGGCACGTCTTCAGTAGGATAATACCTAGGCTATAAGGAATCCATAGGTCCAACTTATTTAAACAAGCTAATCAGATTAGTAGAGCTGGTTGTGACAGCGGAACGCTCGCTACACCCTTTTCGCCCATTTTAAATGACTTATACTGTTGCATTTCATTTTCACTTCTCCCAAGTCATAGGAAATTTGGAAAAGGTAAATGCTGCTTATCTTTTCCTATGCAAAACACATGAGGGAATCCATTTAACTGAAGGAACTGAGTGTCCAGGCAAAGACAGAAAGCATCAAGCAAGTTACCTCTGTAGGCTTGGGATTAAATGGCAAGCTCTCAAACACTGTCTTATCATCACACACTATGGCACAGCAGCGACTCTCTAGCTTTCCTGGAGTCCCTGACCTTAACCTTAACTGTACTTCTCCAGAAACACATCTGACACACATTTCGGAGGTTACGAAGGACGCATGGTTTGTTTTTCCATTGTATCACATCCTCCACGTTAATGTGCATCACTCCCGTGTTATGCACAAAGGGAAACAAAACCCCACAGTAAGATTCAGGCCCGCCGGTTCATTTATTGTAAAAACAAGACGTACACAGACTATTAAGTGTACGACGAGTAACACACAACAATGTCCTGCTCTGACCATAAACATCAGTACCTAACAGAAAACTAGCCCACAAAAACAGTAACAAGGAATCAAAGCACCTTTCCCTCTGGAGCAGTAATTTTCAACTGTGATGACCATAATACACCTGGGAATATTTTCATAATGGAGGTTACAGAGCAAACGTTGAGAAAGTGTTAGGTCTTGTGCATGGTAGAGGAGCCAAGCAACAGTCCTCTGGTACCTAACTGTTCCACAGGCCCGGCAGCACCAAGAGTCCGTGCCCCACATAATTCTCCCAACACCGTGAGGCAGACCTTTATTCCTGCTCTACCGGCGAAGAGAAGCAACTCTGCTTAAGATCAAACAACAAACGTTTAAGAGGCCTGGTGGTAAACCCAGAATCCTCCATTAGTAATTTTCTGGCCAACATAAACTTCTAAAACCTGAGAACACAAAAAACCCCTCACAGTATTTAATATTCAAGCCTCCCGTTTACAGTCTCTTCCAAATCTTACCATTTTGCGAAGTTTAACCACTCGGGTACCACCGTTCTTGTCACCACCAACTGGTTTTGTGACGGTAGCAAGAACCTTCTCCTTCTTTTTCTTTTCAACCTGTCACAGAAATGCATCCAAGTCAGGCAGACAAAAATTTCTAAGGTGAAGACAAAAGCCAAGGTCAGTGATCCTCCTCACCCCTTACCCTGGATTTAGCTGCCGAATACTTCCTCTTGTACATGGCCTTTCTGGAATACATAGCCGATCGAGAGTATCTGCCAATTCCTCTGACTAGGACAGGGTTTCGGCTGCAGTGGGGCTTCCCCTTCTTCGGGGTTTTAGCCTTCTGTTTACCCTTCTTAGCCTTGCCACCGGCATCAGCCTTCTTGGCTTCAGGTTTCTTCTCCTTAGTATCCGGCTTCTCAGCTTTTTCGCCCGCCATCTACCAGGACACACATTTAAAAAGAAAGGCATTTCTCCAGTTACCCCATGACAAAGCAATGTCTACACCGTACATTGACAGGCTTCCGAGACGACGAACCCTCACCCTCACTTCCCAAATAGCTGTAACATCCTTTCACCCCTCCCCTGTAAAACCCCAGACCACACACCCCTGCAATAACCCTCACAAGTGGTTAGTTTTTAAGAATTTGAAGAGATCTTACAACCGTTTGCTAAATATTTAGTGGCTCAAAGTCCCTATTCCATTCGATCTTTATTACTGTCCTGCGAACTCGAAATCTCACGAATCCCCACAGCTATCAAGCAGCGACCCTGGACCCTGAAACCGTTTGCTTCCAGGGCTTCTGCGCTATTCAGACTGCTCACTTAAGAAATCCGGCTTAGGAGTCTACACACCAGCCCAAGCTCAGGCTAGACTGAAAAGCGCAAAGCCCAGAGGCGACTTCCGGTCGCGGACGCGTTAAGGAAGAGTAGCATTTCGCCTCAGCCCCAAAGCTCAACGTGGCTCCGACGAGCTCAGAAGCGTTTTCTGGAACCCGAACCCGGGATATTCCGGAGCACGCGCCATGATCCTGGTCCCTACCGCCCCACTACCCCGCTACGGATCTCCAGAAGGGTCCTGTAACCCCAGCCCAGGAGAGTGGCAAGCAGCCGGGAGCTCCGGAGCCTCTCTGGCACCCCACATCACCCACTTCGTGCCCCCGCGCAAACCCAGGCGAGACAAATGAAGCGTCTGGGAGGCCCCTCAGTTGGCCCCGAGCATGTCCGACTCCTGCAGGTGTCCACTTGATACCCTCCTGATTCGGATGGCGAAGGATGGGGGATCCAGATATCTAGTCTTGCAGAGAGGCCGCGCCATTCTTACCTTGCAAGATGGGAAAGAGAACTAAGGTCCTGGCTTCCGGTCTATAAGGAATCACGGGAAGTGTTGAGTCTCACTACCTTCCGGATCTGAGGTATTATGGGAAATGTAGTTTCCCCTACTTTGCCAGACGTGTAAGAGGCGATAGCCGAGAACATTTTGAACATATTTCACTTCATAGACCAATAAAATTCTCAAAAATACTTTTGGAAGTCGACATAAATTACAACTGTTTTGCTTACTAAGGACATTATAAAGGACTGACATTTCAATATAAGAGGGGAGAGATAGATGAAAGACCAAATTCCAAAAAAAAAAAAAAAAGCGAAATCTTTCCTATGAAAGGCTAGTTGGGAACCTTTCATGAACGTTTTCTCTGCAGTTGACCTAATACCTACATTCCCTATTCAGACTATAGCCTATGCTCAACGGTGGAGAGTCAGAAAAGACAGGATTGGCTGGCTTAATTGGTAGATCATGTAACTCTTGATCCTGGGGTTTTGAAGTCAAGCCCCACATTGGGTGCAGAGACTACTTCAAATAAATTCTTTTTAAAAAGTTAAAAAATAAAATGAGTAAAATATATTCCTGCTCTCAAAGAACTCACATTCAAAGGAAAAACAAACAGAAAAAAATGAATAATTATAAGCTATTTCTTCTGGGAGATTTTGGAAGTTTTGCAAAAAAGCTGGGTTTTGTGTTGGATTTGGAAGAATGAATACAAATTTGGTTACTGGAAACTGGTAACTGGAAAAATAAATGCAAGAGCCATGGAAACATAATAGCATCCTTGTTCATCCCTTCTACAAGCATTTCTGGTTACTTTGTACTTCATTTCTTTCTTTTCTTTTGGAAATTGTTTTACTTTATTTTATTTATCAAAGTATTAAGATGACACACAATATTACATTAGTTTCAGGTGTTGTACTGCTTTCTTCATTTCCTTAAAAAAAAAAGATTCAATTTAACTTATTTGTTTGAGAGAAAGAGAGAGCAAGCATGCGCAAGGGGGAGGAGCAGAGGGAGAGGGAGAAGAGGACTCCCCAATGAGCAGGAAACCCCACATGGGGTTGATCTCAGGATGCTGAGATCATGACCTGAGCTGAAATCAGAGTCAGATGCTTAACCAACTAAGGCACCCAGGCACCCCCAGTTTCTTCATTTCTAATACAAGCATAACAATATGACCTGTCAGTGTGCCTGGGTGGCTCATGGTTAAGCATCTGCCTTGGACTTGGGTCATGATCTCAGGGTCTTGAGATTGAGCCTCATGTGGGGCTCCCTGCTCAGTGGTGAGTCTGCTTCTCCCTCTGCCCCTCCCCCAGCTTGTGCACGCTCTCTCTCTCTCTCTTGCAAATAAATAAATAAGATCTTAGAAAAGAAAAAACAATATTACCTGCTCCACAGTGTTGTTGGGAAGGTTATGAGTCACTACACACAAAATCACGAAGAAGAGTATTTGATGCATGGTAAGTGTAGATAATATTAGTTTTTGTTATCATCACCTGTCCCCCACCCCCTGCATGACACCACTGTCATCAACATCAACATCATAGTTGTTGGTGAGATCCTACCAGGTGCCAAATATTCTGCTAATGTTTATGTAGCAGGGATAATAGAAACAATACTGTATGCTATGTAGTTAGAACCCATGTTATGTGCCTTACTTTATTTCATTCAATCCTCTCAACAATATACGAAGGATATTATTAAGAGGAATCTGCAGCTCAAAGAGGTCAAGAAACTTATTCATAACAGGGATCTGATTTTAGGGATTGCGCTTTTAACCATCCATATATAAAGATTAAAACGATGACTGGGGCACCTGAGTGGCTCAGTGGGTTAAGCCTCTGCCTTCAGCTCAGGTCATGATCTCAGGGTCCTGGGATCAAGTCCCGCATCAGGCTCTCTGCTCAGTGGGGAGCCTGCTTCCTCCTCTCTCTCTCTCTCTGCCTCTCTGCCTACTGTGATCTCTCTATGTCAAATAAATAAATAAAATCTTTTAAAAAATTGTAAAAAAAAAAGACTAATGAAGATGAAAAAGAGAATTCTTTGCTCATATTAGAATTAAGAAGAAGTATACTTATTACCTTTGCAAAATAAACAAAACACTATATCTTATCATTTTTTACTGCATCCAAGCCCTTAAGGCAACATATACACATATGTGTCTGTTGGCCTGAATTTTCCATTCTCTTTCATTTGCTTGTTGTTAGTGGTGAGAGCTTTTCACCTTGATTTTCTTCAGATCCAAATCACCTGCTTTGCAGCTGTGTCCCCTGGGAATCATGTAGCATTTTTCCCATTCTGGATGACTGAAGATACAAATGTAGTGATCAAATGTTTCGGAAGGCCTCAGAGATTTCCATGGAACCTTCCAGACTACAGTGAATGCAGACTGGCTATGCCTGCTGAAACACGTGGCTTCTAAATGAGTCTGTCTTCCTTCCATGCAAATTAAGGAGGTTGCATTTGATGCCAGTATAGGATTATTCATTGTCTGGGCCTGTAATAGTCCCAAGGAAAAGCTTGGGGACTGCTCTTTTTTAAGAATGGGAATGTCAGCAGCTTTACTTGTTCAGCTTCCTGAGTAAAACACCTCCTAAAAGCAGTCACTTCAGAAAATGTATTGGAAAAACAAAAGGCAAGTGTATTGGAGTGAATGAAGTGCAGAGTTGCTCAATTAAGCCCCTAAAAAAATTAAGAATTTCATAAACCTTCACATAGTAAATGCACCCATATGTTAAATGACCTGCCATTGAAATAAAAACATAAACGATCCCCCTCTTGTGTTTCACTGTGGTACTGCAAAATTTACCCTTCATTACTTGGACAAAATATTGTCAATGTATTAGCTACAAAGTAAACATTATTATCAGGCATCTAGTTTTGCCATATTTAAAATGCTCTTAAATTTGCACAGTGCTTCATTAATTACAAAGGAGGCATTTTTGCAGAGACTAAATCATTTTAAGCCTCAGGGCAACCTTTTTGAAGATTTTATTTATTATTTGAGACGGCAGGAGGGGCAGAGAGGGAGGGAGAGGGACCAGCAGACTCCATTCTGAGCACGAAGTCCCATGTGGGGCTCTAAGCAGGGCTCTATCCCATGACCCTGAGATTATGATCTGAGCCAAAAATCAGGAGTCAGACCCTCAATCGACTGAGCCACCCAGGTGCCCCTGAAGTAGGAATTTAAGATGAAAGAACTGAAACTCATTTATAATAAATGATTTACCCAATGTCACACAGGTACATTGAATCCTACCTCTTGGTGCCACAGAAAGACAAAATCAGCAGGCAGTTATGCCACAGAGAGGGTACTGACCTTGTAACCTGGAGCTCACTTGATATATGATCTTATGATAAGCTTCTGCACATGATTCTTGGTTTTAAATTGGGGATGGGGGCTCCTGGGTGGCTAAGCCAGTTAAGCATCTGATTTTGGCTCAGGTCATGATCTTAGTGTCCCCACATCAGGCTCCCTGCTCAGCATGGAGTCAGCTTCACTTTCTCCCTCTCCCCTTACCTTTGTCTGTGCTCTCTCCTGCTCACTCACAAATAAATAAAGTCTTTATTTATTTATTTTTTTAAAAAACATTTTATTTATTTATTTGACAGTCAGAGATCACAAGTAGGCAGAGAGGCAGACAGAGAGAGAGGAGGAAGCAGGCTCCCCGCTCAGCAGAGCCCGATGTGGGGCTCGATCCCAGGACCCTGAGATCATGACCCAAGCCGAAGGCAGAGGCTTTAACCCACTGAGCCACCCAGGTGCCCCAATAAATAAAATCTTTAAAATAATATAAATACAGAATTGGAACAATATTGACAACATTGATAATACCTCCCTAAGTTAAGATCAACAAAGTGATTCACTCATTCACTGAATTTTCTCATAAAAAAGTTCAGGGAAGGGTGCCTGGATGGCTCAGTTGGCTAAGCATTCAACTCTCAGTTTTGGCTCAGGTTATGATCTTATGGGTCACAAAATTGAGCCCTGTGTCAGGCTCTGTACTCAGCAGGGAGTCTGCTTGAAGATTCTCTTCCTCTACCCCCCCTCTCCCCTAAAATGAATAAATCTTTAAAAAAAATAAAAAGAGGGAAAGGGGCACCTGGCTCAGTTGGCTCAGCATCTGCCTTCTGCTCAGGTCATGATCCCAGGGTCCTGGGATTGAGCCCCATGCCCGTCTCTCTGCTCGGTAGGGAGTCTGCTTCTCCCTCTCCCTCTGCCCCACCCCCTTTTTGTTCTCTCTCTCTCTCTCCCTCTCAAATAAAATCTTTTAAAAAATAAAAAGAAAGAAAGTTGATGAAGGGGTGCCTGGCTGACTCAGTCAGTAGAGCATGCAACTCTTGATGTTGGGGTTGTGAGGCTGAGCCCCATGTTGGGTGCAGAGATTACTTAAAATCTTTAAAAAATAAAAGAGAGTTCATGGAAACATTATTTTCAGTGCAACTCCCTACCCCCAAACCCTAGAAATAATTTGAATGTCCATTAACAGAAGTGGCCTAAAAATGTATATCCATTCTACAGTATATCCATTCTACAGAATATTATGCAGCAATGGGAAAGAATGACTTCCCTATAAGTGTGTTGTCTATAGTAGCATTAGCCAAAGGCGGTTATGGAGCATTGGAAATGTAGCCAGTTCACACTGAGATGTGCTGTAAGGGTAAAATACACACTGGACTTTGAAAGCTTAATAAGAAAAAAAGAATTTAAGATATCTCATTAATTTTTATACTTATTGATTTGTGTTGAATGATAATATCTTGATATATTGGGGTAAACATATTTTCACTGATTATACCCCTTTTTACTTTTTAAGTGTGAATACTATAACATTTATTTATTAATAAATTAAATAAAATTATTATTTTATTTAAATCATTAAATTAAAATTATTTATTTTAAAAATTTATTTATTTTAAATAAAATATAAAATCAAATTTATTTATTTATTAAGGATTTTATTTGTTTATTTGACAGAGAGAGAGAGATCACAAGTAGGCAGAGAGGCAGGCAGAGAAAGAGGGGAAACAGGCTCCCTGCTGGGCAGAGAGCCCGATGCAGGGCTCGGTCCCAGGACCCTGAGATCATGACCTGAGCCAAAGGCAGAGACTTAACCCACAGAGCCACCCAGGTGTCTCTAGATACTATAATATTTAATATTGCACATATGGCTCATATTATATTTACATTGGACAAAAATGCTGGTTTAAAGATATTTACTACATATTAAGAGAAAAAATTAAGTCACACACATATACAGTCTTTGTGATTATATATGCATAAAAATACACAAACTTAATATAATTATTTATTATAATAATGGATTCATACATATTATGAATCCATAAATATAGACACATATTATGAGCTTCTTTAAAAAACAGAATAGGGACGCCTGGGTGGCTCAGTTGGTTAAGCGGCTGCCTTCGGCTCAGGTCATGATCCCAGCATCCTGGGATAGAGTCCCACATTGGGCTCCTTGCTCGGCAGGGAGCCTGCTCCTCCCTCTGCCTCTGCCTGCCTCTCTGTCTGCCTGTGCTCGCTCTCTCTCTCTCTAACTAATAAATAAATAAAATATAAAAAAAAACAGAATAGAAAAAAAATCCTGGAGGAGTCCAGGATGGTCAAGGAGGAGGAGACCTTAGTCTTGTTTGGTCCCAGGAATTCAGCTAGATAGCCATCACATCATTCTGATCACCTGTGAACTCAACCAGAGATCTAAGAAAAGAATTGCTGCAACTATATAAACAGAAAAGCGTACACTTTCTGCAAACATGACAAGATGGAAAAACTCACTTCAAAAAAGAGAACAAGAGTTAGCACTGACTGCCAGGGACCTAATCAGTATGGTCATAAGTAAGATGCCGGAACTAGAATTCAGAATAACAATTATAAAGATATTAGCTGGGCTTGATAATAGCAGAGAAGACACTAGAGAATCCCTTTCTGGAGAAACAAAAGATTAAAATCTTATTAAAGTTAAAATCTAATTAAAATTAAAATTAAATAAAAGATTAAAATCTAATTACAATCTAATCAAGTAAAAATAAAAAGGCTATTAATGAAATGTAACAAAAATGGAGGCCCTAACTGCTAGGATAAATGAGGCAAAAGAAAGAATAAATGACATAGAAGACCAAATGATGGAGAATCAAGAAGCTGAGAAAAAGAGAAATAAACAACTAAGGGATCATGAGGGGAGAATCGAGAGATAAGTGAAACCATAAAACAAAACAATATTAGAATAATTGAGAGAGGGGGGCAGAAGATAAATTGGAGCAAATTATAATGGAGAAATTCCCTAATCCAGGGAAGGAAACAGGCATTCAACTCAAGGAGGCAGAGAGAAGCCCCCTCAAAATCAATAAAAATAGGTCAACACCCCAACATATAATCCTGAAACTTGCAAATCTCAGCAATAAAGAGAAAATCCTGAAAGCAGTTTGGGACAAGAGGTCCATTAACTACAAGGTTAGAAACATTAGACTGGCAGCAGACCTATCCACAGAGACCTGATAGGCCAAAAAGGACTGGCATGATATATTCATGGTGCTAAATGAGAACAGTATGCAGCCAAGAATACTTTATCCAGCTAGGATGTCATTTAAAACAGAAGGAGAGATAAAAAGCTTCCAGGACAAACAGAAACTAAAAGAATCTGTGATCACCAAACCAGCCCCACAAGAAATATTAAAAGGGATCCTTTAAGCGAAGAGAGAACCCAAAAGTAACACAGACCAGAAAGGAACAGAGACAATATACAGAAACAGGGACTGTACAGGTAATACAATGACACTAAATTCATAACTCTCAATAGTTATTCTGAACATAAATGGGCTAAATGTTCCAATCAAAAGACACATGGTATCAGACTGGATAAAGAAGCAAGATCCATTGACATGCTATCTGCAAGAGATTCATTTTATACCCGAAGACATCTCCACATTGAAAGTGAGGGGGTGGAAAGCTATTCATCATGCTAATAGACATCAAAGGAAACCTGGGGTGGCAATTCTTATATTAGACAAATTAGATTTTTTTTTATAGATTTTATTTATTTATTTGCCAGAGAGAGTGAGCACAGGCAGATAGAGTGGCAGGCAGAGGCAGAGGGAGAAGCAGGCTCCCTGCTGAGCAAGGAGCCCGATGTGGGACTCGATCCCAGGACGCTGGGATCATGACCCGAGCCGAAGGCAGCCGCTTAACGAACTGAGCCACCCAGGCGTCCCGACAAATTGGATTTTAAACCAAAGATTGTAATAAGAGATGAGGACACTATATCATAATTAAAGGGTCTATCCAACAAGAAGATCTAACAATTGTAAATATTTATGCCCCTAACATGGGAGCAGCCAATTATATAAGCCAATTAATAATAAAATTGAAGAAACACATTAATAATAATACAATTATAGTAGGGGGACTTTAACACCCTCCTCCCACTGCAATGGAAAGATCACCTAAGCAGAAGATCAACAAAGAAACAAGGGCTTTAGATGACACACTGGGCCAGAAGGACTTCACAGATGTATTCAGAAAACTCCATCTTAAAGCAACAGAATACACATTCTTCTCGAGTGCACATGGAACATTCTCCAGAATAGATCACATACGAGGTCACAAATCAGGTCTCA
>RCUC01163672.1:0-26148 GCA_003697995.1 Taxidea taxus jeffersonii | reverse complement strand
TGTGTGTGTGTGTGTGTGTGTGTGTGTGTGTGTGTGTGTGTGTATGTGTGCATGCATCTGTGTGTGTGAAGCATGTGTCTATGTGCATCTGAGTGCATGCAAACACACACTAACTTTACTTCCCCTAAATCTTATAAGGTGTCAGAGCATAACAGAATGGTCTGCAATGCATTCTGTAATGTTTGCTTGGGTGTACTGTTAAAAATACAGCTTCTCCTAGGGGCACCTGAGTGGCTCAGTTGGTTGAGGGTCTGCCTTTTGATTTCTGCTCAGGTCATGATCTCAGGATTGTTAAGATTAAGCCCCACGTTGGGCTCCATGGTGAAAGTGGAAACTGCTTAAGACTGTTTCTCTCTGTTTCCCTCTTCCCTCCTACCCACTCATGGTCTCTTTCTCCCTCTCTAAAAAACAAAAACAAAAACAAAAACCCAAAAACTAATATAGTTTTACCTTGCATGGGTCTTTGGACTGAGTTTTTGATTACTCAAGAGGTTCTAATGCTGTGTAGCAAGGGAAACATGGGCCAGCAAAGTACAGCCCATAGACTAATTCTGGCCCACTTGATGTCTTTGCAAATAAAGTTTTATTGGCACACACCCATGCCCATTCTTTTATGTATTGTCTGCGGTTGTTTTCCCACAACAATGGCCGAGCTCCATAATTATAACAGAGACCATATGGCCTGCAAAGTCTTTCTGTTTCCTGTCTGGCACGTCACAGAAAACGATTGCCATCCTCTAGATTAGGAATTCACTTCTTTATTAAAGTAGGGAGTAAGCTTCTCTATATTAAATTTCCTAAAATTGCTTCAAGAGGCATCTTCAGTATCCTTTATACTTTCTATTTCATTTTGTTAGTTGATGGTGCAGTACACATTTGTCCATTTCGTTGAGATTCTTTTACTTAACTGATAGAGCCCCTGTTTTCTCTGCCCGAGAAGGGATGTGCATTTAGCTCTTGATAGGTTTTATACAGTTCCCCTGGCAGTGGGGATGGATGCCGGCCTCCAGATTCTTCATTTCTCGTAGCTGCTGCCAAGTTTCCAAATCTACTTTCCGTGCTCACTGGTCTCGCCGGGAAGCAACCCCTTCCAATGTTGCTGATCTAATCCAGCTCATGCAAGGGAATGAGTTTGATTGGAGATCTCTGACCCCAGATTCTCCTGTTGGGTAAGAGTCCAAGCCTCCACAGCCAGCAATTTATTTTCTCCTTTGTAACTGCAACGGTGCCCTGTTTCTTGATCCTCTAGGACTTCCTGCAATGCCCTGCCCTGGGGTGCATCCTCCAATCTCTGCTTCCCCTCTACCTGCTTCCTGTCTGGTCTACCTCCTTCCTGTCTGGTCGTAGAGGTGATGATTGTGCCTGGTCTCCTGAGAAATCCCTATAGGTATTGCTAATGTGCACACACATGCTTGCGTTGATCTATTTTTCCTACATCTGGCTATGTGGATCCCCCAGTTCTTGAGTTTGGGTCTTCCTCCAGAAACTGAGAACAAATGCACTCCTGCTTGGACATAATCAACTCCACATATTCTAGAGTAGTCCTCACATTTGCCTCTAACCCTGATAGTGTCTCCTCTAGATGAACAAAATCCTTTGGGTTAGGGTTTTACTTGATGTGGACATTGGAGTAATGACAGATCTTGCAACAAAATGGCTTTGAAAAATCTTTCAATTCGTGTTAGCTAATGGATGACCCAATGGAAGTTCCTTTTCTTTCCCTGAAATCTCAACGTGCCCCATGAAGGTTAAATCCTATGAGTGTCATGCATTTTCCAGAGCGTCAAAATTAACGGGGCATTCAGTTTTGTGTCTGACTCATCTGTGTGCATTTACTGCAACACAACAGCCACCACTGAACTGGCATAAAGGTGTAGGTGTTTACCCAAAGCAGACAGCGGGTCTCCAACATGAACACAAGCACAGGCAGACTTAATGAGGTGGAAAACAATCTGTTCCAGCCAGATATCTCCACAGACATAAACCAAGGGCTTCTGTCCATAAAGACTACAGTGAACTCTGTTCTTCTAATATTCTCTCCTAGGTTGAGGTAGTCTCTTTGCTGATACCACCATGTATTTCTCTTCTTCCTTCATAAAGGACGTTGTATACGATAGTCTCTTTCATAAATGTCGATGTTTACTTACTCAGCCTCTCCTTTGTAACCAAACCATTGGGGATCTCCAAGGCCACACACTGGAAGAAGACAGAAGGGTTGGTATAAAGCAGTATTTGGAGCACTGGAGACCTTCTCAGCTTGTTTTCACATGTACCTTTCATGCCTTTCTGCCTTTCAGGCAGAAAACCTGAGAGGATACATCCCCCAGTTCTGCACAAATATTAACATGTCCTACAAAGTCAGGGACCTGTCAAAGCAGTAGTTTGTAAGAGAACAGAAGAGGTCAGCACTTGGGGCTTCTTGACAGATGGCTAAATGATTCAGACAATCCACTCTGTTAATATGGTATCCAGCCCACAGTTTTCAAGTTTATGATGAAAGTACTGCTTGAAAACCAAAACATGTTTTGCTGAAAATACTAGTCATTGAAAAATGTAAAACATGCTTTGTCCCAGCAACCTCTAGGGATATGTTTTTTTCCTGGTCATTCATGGGTGATTGATTCTGAGTTCTGCTCCTAAAGCCAAGTCTCTCAAGTTTCTGAAATGGATTTATTCTCCAAATAGAATGTTTTGATGTTTTTCATTGGAGAAGAGGAAGTAGAAAACACATAGACACACTGCTATGGGTAAGGAGAAATTGAAGACCAAATCAAGATGTCAAGAATGCTTTACAGAAAAGAAAAGAGGATTTTCTCTCTAAGGAATATTTGGAAATACTTTCTGAAGTGGACAATGGAATTGGTTCTGTCACTGATGTCTTGAAATGGGCTCGCCTGGACTTGAGGTACAGAAACCATATTGGACTAGAGGCAAACAGAAAGCAAGTCTTCTGACATGTGCCCCACCATGATGGTTTCCATGTGAGCACCTGTCTTCCCATACAGGACCACATAATCTTTTCAAGACATAAACAGAAGCATGAGCACAACATGGCAGGTTCCCTTTCCAAAGTCCCATAAAGATAGCAGAAGGTAATGGCCATGCCACTGAAGAGATCAACAGGGTTTTTTTTTTTTTTTAGTGATTAGAACCCAAGACCCAGAAATATTATTAAGGCTTAGCAGTAATTATGCTTTATTAAAAAATAATATAAAGTAAATCCTTTTTTTTGCCTCCAATAAATTTTCAAGACAACTTCTATCTAGTCATGTATCTAGTCATGTCTTACTGTGTCTGTCGACATTCATCTGCAGTACTGTGAGCCTCATTAATCATTAAAAGTGAGCTAACAAAAACAAATTGGAAGAAAGACGCATGATAGCACTTACTTTTACCCTCAATTCAATAGATTTCTGTTGAACAAATATTGGTAATTCTATAAACACATTCAGAAATTGTTTCACTCTTCATTAGCAAGTGAACCAGGTACTTATTAACCAAGGCACCTTGCCTTGTGTACATTTTAAATAATTTAATGTGGGGATAATTGGTTGTAAGGTGTTTCAAATTACATTCTTTGAGAAAAGGGGTCAATCTCAATTTTAAGAAATGTTAAAAGAGTTTCAGGCTTTGCCAAGGTGTGATGTTCATGTCAAAAGGGTTTCAGGCTTTGCCAAGGTGTGATGTTCATGTCATAAATCAAACTCCATTTTCTGCTCAGAATTACTAATTTATTTGCTTGGATCTTAATGTATTTTTGATTACAAACAGAAATGATTATACAGTAAGATAAGCCCACCAACATCTGATTTGTAATTTTAGACATTTAACAGTATTTTTTTCAATGTTGCATTGCTAATCTCCCTTCTGCACTACCTACAAAGCTTTGATGTGTAGCTGCATTTAAGAGGAATGGGGAATTTTATATGAGAAGTCTATTTGGAGGATTTTCATGGTGGTTATTTTGACAATTGTAAAGCAGAAAGTATCCAAACTCCCCTTCTGATGGTCTCAACCTGTTCCAAATCCCACCACTTTAATGGGAAGTAGTCAACATACAGCAGAGTAATGGATTGCATTCAATAATTTCTATTATTCTGAAGATGCTTTTTTGATAAGAATTACATTATGTCATCCTAAATTATTGTTGACTTGTGAAAACAGAGAAGGCTTCTGATAATATTGGGCATTCATTGGGACATCTGAGGAAATAGCAATTTGCTTAAAAAGTAACTATATAGGGGCGCCTGGGTGGCTCAGTGGGTTAAGCCTCTGCCTTCGGCTCAGGTCACAATCCCAGGGTCCTGGGATTGAGCCCTACATCAGGCTCTCAGCTCAGCGGGGAGGCTGCTTCCCCCTCTCTCTCTCTGCCTCTCTGCCTACTTGTGGTCTCTCTCTCTCTGTCAAATAAATAAATAATTTTTTTTAAAAGTAACTATATATATAGTTATATATGTAAAATATATAGTACATATTACATACTTATAATATGGAAATATACATAATATATATTTATATAAATATTCATTTATATCTATATGTAGTATATAGATATATCTATTTATATATAAATATATTTCATATATTAAATATTTATTTGAATATATAAATATATGATACATATTAATATATAAGTATAGATTTATAAATTATAAATATATATGTAATATGTATTATATATACATAACTATATATATACATTTTCCTATAGCAACTTGCATTTTCATACTCCTAAGCTTTACTATATTGGCAATACATTCAAGTAAGCTACTGAATTTGATCTGATGTGTGGAAGGAAAAAAGTTTTCCTGAGTGGATACTCCCCTTGTTAGATACTTCTGAAGAGAGAATTGATGTGTATTAGCTGTTTTTCAAGGAATGAAGAGAAAGAGCACACATAGAAGGGCTAGATGTCAGAGCTAGCTCATGGTTAGAGTTCTTGAGGTCCATCTTCTGATTTTTCCCAAGCCACCTTTTCTTCTCAGTAGAGCTGCTTACTTCTAGCCTCATACTACTAGTAACTAATGTAGACACCTGAGTCAATGGTTTACATGGGCATTGAAATCTCATTATTGTCTTCCGTCTTTGCAATCCCTTGGAAAGAGCCAAGGGTTTGGAGTTTTAAGGACTGAATCCTGCTTGGGTCTGCTCTTTTCCTACTATGGGACATGGGTGTGATGGCCCCAAAGAGTACCACTCAAACATCCATGCATAACCTTGCCTTTTGGTTGCAAAGAGTATATTCGCCGAAGAGCCTCCAGCTTCGGTGTCTTTAGGGTCAAACTCCAGTTAATGACTGAGTAAAATAGGGTTCTCACCATTTCTTCCCAGTGTGGGGCTTAGCTCGTGGGCAATCTGTGCTTCAGAACCTTCCCCTGGGCTGGCAGTACCTTATTTGGGTTGCAAGGTCTGTCTAAGCTCTCTCTGTTCAATCCTGCTTCTCCTTCTACCTTGTGCCTTTCATGGGGATCTCATCTGTGTCATATTCTACAGGACTTCCCTCCTCAAGTCTCTACCAGACTTTGCCCCCAATTAACCATCAGCGCTCCTAAGCTTACCCCACCATGTGCTTCCTGAAAGATCCAACCAAAACCCGTGGACAAGTTTCCAACTTCATGGAGCCTTACTTTTGAGCTTATTTCAGATTCCAAACAAACCACTATATGTTAGATATTGTGTACTCAATTAAAAAAGTACATGAGGACAGTCATAACGATCTGATATAGACTCATACATTCATCCATCCAATAATTATGATGATACTGTGTTAGGTGCTCAAGATTTGAACAAAAAATCAAGTTGTCTGGAAGAAAGATGTTTATTGGTTATTGAACTGATCGGGTCCCTTATATGAATTGCTATCATGACTAGTTGGGATGTACTCACTCGATATCTTTACGTCTTCAAATAATGGCATCCCAGAATAACTCCCAGTTGGATTCTTGGTCTTCCATGTTCTTCCCCAATTTGTTTCCCCCCAAAGATGGTGGTTTGTGTGTATATGTATGTGTGTGTGTGTGTGTGTGTGTGTGTGCATACCTATGTGTGTCCTGGCAAATATCTTACCTCATAAAGACACAGACATAATTCCTTTCTGTTCAACAGTTGAATTGAAAAACAATAAAACTTGGCACCTCAAAACCAAGAAAACTCTGTACCGGATTAATCCATGTGCTCTAAAACAGCAGTCAGTGTTCTCTTCTCTGTGTGCCAAATGGAATGTCATCCACAAGTGAATATTAGAATGGGCTCATGAGCAAGGACAGGCATTTGCTAATGACAAAATAATAATCTTGAGCTCAATGAAAGGTCTCCTCCTAGAGAGAATACGCATGAGATGTGGTCAGGACCTCTGCCCAAAGCCTCGGGACAGATACACGCATCTGTTTGAATTCTGATGATTCAGTGGAGCCTGATCAGGTTTGCCAGAAACTAGCAGCTCTGTGGAACCTCTCATAGTGGGGACATGTCCCCTTTCTAAGAGAGTCCTTTCTAAGAGGACTTTCTAATTTCTGAGAAGGCATCTCAGTCTTGGAGAATGCTTGGCACCTTTGAGATCACTGTGTGAGCTTCATTGTCACTTGCTTGCTGGAACCTGGTTGGTGGGGATCTCATGACCTCATGAATAAAGACAGAGATACCATTCAGCAAGTGTTCAGAATGAGTCCTCAGTATGGGGGGGGGGGCGCTAAGTCAGCTTTTTACTTGAATCTAGAACACCTCCAGTTATATTCCATGTCATTTTGCTACTCCTGACTCTCTCCCCACAATCTCCATTCTTCCCACCCAACTCAGCTGGAGGCAGACCATGCCCAGGGAATATCTGGAACCAGTTGTCGAATGTTCCAGATGTGTGGGTACTGGACTGGATCTGTTGCACGTGGTGTGTATGACCGCCCATTCCCTCAGAATATGGTTCACCTAGGGCACTTGCTGAAGTTACGAATCTCCAGGGCATCCTCTGTCCAACTGCCATCCCAGAGAGACTTAGTCTTGGAACGGAACAAAGAATCAGTTTCATCAAGCTCCCCAAATGGCGCTGTGAATGCTAAATTTGGAAAAACAAAAACAAACACAAAAATGTTGTCAGAACTCAAATGGCAAGTCTTTTGTGTTCAACACTTGGAAAAAAACAACATTGTCAGAAGTCAAATGCTAAGTTTCGTATCTTCTTCAGCTCACTAGTGCTTGGGTGGGGGCTGGCAGAAGATATATGGCTCATGACATGAGCCAGCCTGGTGTTGGTCTTGGAACCAATGTCAGTACCCTCATGAACATCCACAGGCTTTCAGGATTACTGAAAAATATATTCATAAACATCTGGAGGCTTCCAAACTGCAGCTTTCTACTTAAAATTATTATTTCTCATGTAATCCCTGTGAGTAGACCTTCCACTCCCAGCTAAGGCATGAAGGAAAATGTGTTCCTAGACCTGGTGCAAAGATAATTATGTTGATTTTTTTTCCCCACTGACTATCTACATTACCTGCTTCGATTTGATGTATTCCTGACTCACATTTTCCTTTTCTTCCTACCTGCCACATTTTTAAATATCTATGCTAAAAAGTCAGCACACGAGTTTGATTAAAGATAGCACAGATAGCACCATCAGGGAAAATACAGGGATAAAAACAGTCTATACAGTGTTGGTCAAAGAGTTTTCTAATTGCTAGATAGATTACTAATTCAATTATCTCCATGTTTTTAATAAACTCTTCCCATACAAAAGTAAGCCTGTGGAAACCTGGAAATTTATATTTTCAACTAGTTTTCAATGCAAGCCTAAGGTGCATATTATTTTGAAAATGCCAAGTTCAGAAAATATTCACCAACACCCAAGTTAATTATAACCTCAATGAAGTGTGGGTTCAGAATGTTTTTTTTTTTCCCCAAAGACTTTTCTAGTTGATCTATCTTATGTTTTTTTTTTTTTTTCCTTTTCATTTCCAAAGATCTCTTTTGGAGAGGTGTGTTTAGCCATGTAAATGCATTCATCACTGATGAGGCAAACTTTTCTTACTTTTTGGAAACCAGCTTTCTCACAGGTGGTCAGAATTTGATGCCTGGCTTGTGTATGTTCCTTCTTGACCCATTCTTTTTAGTTGTTTGCTTAGATGTTGTAAGCATCTGCAGCCCACCACACCAAACAAAATCGAGGACCATGACAAACATTAATTTATTTAACAAGCTCCTCATGAATACATCTCCCCATTTTGAGTTAAGCACCCCATCATCACAAAACCTGTGTTTAGGGTTTTCTTCCTTTAGTTAAAATAACTTTTGTTTCATGATCATGCATTCTTGAAGGGGTATATGTATTTTATTTTCATTGATGTTTGCAAATCAGGGTAATGGGCCATCTGTCATCTGGTGGAACTCACAGTTTCAGTTGAGAAGTCTGTCATCCATTCAAAGTCCTGTGTACGAACAGCACATGGCTTAAGGTAGGCTCTGCCCATGTTCCCCTTCCCATCATACTTGCCAAGCTTGGGAAGGTTGATAAAAATCATCTCAAGCCATGCATCTTCTCCACCCAACATAAAGATGGTACTTCCCCATTTCAGATGGTGCATAGTCTGCCATTTTTTAAAGATTTTATTTATTTACTTGAGAGAGAGTGAGAGAGAACATGAGAAGAGAGAAGGTTAGAGGGAGAAGCAGACTCCCCATGGAGCCGGGAGCCCTATGTGGAACTCGATCCCAAGACTCTGGGATCATGACTCAAGCTGAAAGCACTGGCTTAACCAACTGAGCCACCCAGGGGCCCTTGTGCTCTGCCATTTTTATAGATTCCTTTAATCCCCTCAATAAGTTCCATTTGATTCCTAATTACAGATTGTTTTGAGATAAGAGATTCAAGTGTTATCACTGCTTTTTCTCCTTCCATCCAGATAATTATAGTTTTTTTTTTCTCTCAAAATAAAACTCCATGATAAATGGCATTTTCAGATTTTCTAATCACAAATCCATGACCCCCACATAGGTCGTGGCACCCGCCTTTACTCTGCACCCTGTTGGATAAAACGTGTTTGTAATGCCTTATGATTTTTGAAACCAAGTTTATAGGTGCAATGGATTTCTTGTTTGGTTCATTGCCCCCCCCAACTTTCTGTTTGTCAGGTTTGGGGTTAAATTCACATCAGCCTGAAAAGTAGGATGGGGGCCATTATATTTCCATCGTTTTTCTGTCTTTCTCTTTTGTATAAAATTGGGATGATCTACTTCTTGAACAGCCCATGGATGTCCTCTCTGTTGGAAACCCTTTAACCACTCCACTGCAGTAGCTTGTTCAACACATAGAATTTTCAATCTTGGGACCCGATTGTAAGCCAGCCTTAAAAATAATTCTTAAACTTTGCTCTCACATTCTTCCCAGGTGTTGAAGTCTTGGAAGGTGGGATAATCTTTTCCTCTCTGTTTCATCCCTGCATTCGTTATCAGTACAGATGACCCCCTCCTATATTTAAAATGTTCTTCATTTGTGTTGTTCTCCAGCTTAACTGAGAAATAATTGACAGACATTACTGCTTCTTTGTATTTTGTCTCCTTATCTCTTAGTATTGCCAGAGACACACATCTTTTTCTAGTTGTGTTTTCCAAAGAACAACTCTCGGTTATGTTGAATTTCCCAATCATACTTTTATAATCTCTACTATTTATTTCTTCTCTTATGTCATCTCTTTCCCTTTCCATCCTTGGGGTTTATGCTGCTCTTCTCATTACTATCTTTATGTAAAATATAGATAATCAGATTTGAGATAGTGTGTTTTCTAGTTTAAATTTTTGAGGATACAATTCCATCTGTTTTATATATAAATTCCCTCAATTTATTTCATCATAATATTCTGATAGACAGTATGACCATTATGGTTGAATTCTAGTAATACTTTGGAATTTATTTTTTTAACAGATTTTATTTATTTACTTGAGAGAGAGAGAGCACAAGTTGCTGGAGGAGCAGAGCGAGAGAAAGAAACAGACTTCCCACTGAGCAGGGAGCCCACTGTCCGACTCTGTCTCAGGACCTTGGGATCATGACCTGAGCCAAAGGCAGACGCTTAACTGACTGAGCCACCCAGGCACTCTGATACTTTGGAATTCTAGCTATGATGCCTCCTTTAACTCAGGACTTATTTACTTATGCATGTTGGCATATTTTATTAAATATGTGAGAATTCATTACCTACCTTCTTATTAATGTGTAACACATTAATGTATTAATGTATAAATTAGTCTCCACCATGCCAATATAATACTAAGTAAGAGGTAGACAGAAAGTTTGGTCTCCAAGATACTTTATCTTTGGTATTTGTTGGGAGTTCTTAGGACTTAATACAGGGTCAACATTTGTAATGGTCTGTAAGTGCTTAGGGAAAGACGCATTTTGAGTGGTCTCTCTGATACCCTCATTTTTTTTGACATTTTTGTGCACTACCACAAAATTATTTTTCAGAACTCCACACTCTTGCAAAGCTACAGACTTCCTGATCTCTTCGAGATGACAGGGTGTGTAAGGGCATCAGGATGTACAGGGGGCCAGGTTTGGCAGGTGCATGATGGCGGCCAGTGCAATGTGTCCCCTCGTCATCCCCAAATGGGCAGTTTTGAGACTCAGCTCAGATGCCAGAGGGGTCTGGCTCTATGTCTGTTTTTTTCAGCCTATGACAAGGTCCACTTTCCATGCCACATTTGTTTGACTCAGGAGATGAGGCCACTGCAGGGACAGATAAAGCAGAAGTCCATGTCACTCCTATGTTCAGTCTCACAGATAGGTGGGGCTGCCCTAGGCTAAGGCAGCCATCAGCTTCTGTGCCCAGCCTGCTGACACACCTGCTCTCAGACAGCCCCAGCCACATGTAGGCTGGTTTCTTTGTTCCTTCCTGTGTTCTTCAAGATTGATTGGGGCAGAGGCAGTTGGCAGCTGTAGGAGACCCGTACCATGTTCAGGACACCCACTGCTCTCTGAACATACCAGTTACCTCTGCACCTTCGCATACATATACCTATGCAGTGTATCTTCCTGACTTCCTGCCAAAGTCCCCCAGCAGGCTGCCCAGAAGAGTCTCCAGGGCATTAGGTCAGCACCTGCTCTCCACAGCCTCTGGGCTTATTCTGCTTCTAGTGCTATCAAAGACTCTACCTTTTCCTAGACCAGTCCTTCGATCAACTAAAACCGACCATCAGAAAGTACATTCCACAGCTAGCGTTGAAATGACAGTGAGAAGAATCTCTGAAAGCTGAAAGCAAATAAACACCAGGCAGGAAGACAAGGGGACACCTAAATGTGTGGCAGAGATTTGAAGGCGAGATGCCCAGTCTGCACCATAAACATTTCATGGTCACAGTCAAGTTAGCTTGCTATGAATAGACTGCCTTTAGCCCTGGAAATGAAGGTGATTACTTAACAGCCTTGAGAAAACAAACTGTCTCCTTGATGATGTGCCCTTTTCATTTCCTAGGGACCACACGTATAATTAGCTGGCAGCATTATGAGGAGCTTATATTGTCTTAACCTTTTCTTTTTTACCCCTTTTCTGGTTTTTAAACATGCTTTTTACCTTTTAAATCTCAAGCCGGAAAAACCATAGCATTCCTTAGGGAAGAATCATAGAATCTGAACAGGGTAGAAGCACGTAATCTGAAAGAAATGAGGAATTGCATGATGAGAATCATGAGTAAATTTATTTTAATATTTTTATAATTAAAAAGCCGAAGATGAGTGACTATAAAGTCAATTCCAAATAATTACTTGCAAGTAGATACTATGAACACAAATGTAAATTAGTGATATGTTCAGCCAACATTAGGTCATTAGTGTTTGAACAGTAATAAAACAAGATAAAGTATAGAAATAACTCAGATGCAAAATATTTTGTGGGAATCTGCTTTTCTTAATTCCAAATTTGTCTTGCTTCTTGTTAGATTGTATCTACCATCACTGACCTCTGAATGGGTTTTATGATTTCAGGGTTGATCTCTCCAGATGTAAGGTCTCTGTAAAATACTGGGTGGCCACTTCCACTGGGGAGTTAATTTACTGATTTTCATTTTCTTTGCATAAAAATGATATTTTTTTACTTCTTTTTAAAATTTTTATTCTTTATTTTTTAAATTTTTATATAAACATATAAAATAAAAAAATATGTTGGATGAGTTTTTAAGTAGATTTACTTTAAGTAGACTTAACTCATGCAAATGAAAGTTCTCTGCCATATTGGTTCCCCATGAATGTTGAAACCTCTTTCCATTGGTCCTGTCAAGATTCCAAAAATAGGGGCGCCTGGGTGGCTCAGTGGGTCAAAGCCTCTGCCTTCAGCTCAGGTCATGATCCCAGGGTCCTGGGATCCAGTCCCGCATCAGGCTCTCTGCTCCTCGGAGAGCTTGCTTCCTCCTCTCTCTCTGCCTGCCTCTCTGCCTACTTGTGATCTCTGTCTGTCAAATGAATAAATAAAATCTTTAAAATTTTTTTCAAAAAATATACAAGCCTTCTCTAGGCACTACAATGAATTTTCACACATCTGTGCTTTATCGAGAGTCCTTGCATGCCATCTCGTTTTGGCCATAGATTTGTGTTATAGAAAACATTCATCCTCACTTTGCTCCTTTAAAATCACTCAAGCTGTCTTTAAGATTCACCTCAATTGTCTTCCTGCTGGAAAACTGCAAAACCAGCTTGGGGTTGTAGGTCTTCTAATCCACCATCTTTCCCAGTATGGTGCCCATCATGGTTTTGAAAAGTCAGGGATGGATTCCGGGAAGAGTCTCCACAGGAATGAACTACAGGTTGTTTAGCTCCATTGTCCTTGTGTTTAAAAGTAAAGGTATCTGCCCTCCCAATGCTTTTGGGACCAAGAGGCTCATTTCTTGTCATTTTGCCATGCAAGATCCTCTGTATCCAAATCCATACATTCTGATTGTCTTGCTTCCACCCATGTACACCTACCTCCCCCAAACCCATTCATCTAAAATGAAGACAGTAAATAATTATTCTGACTGTGCCAAGTGATGGGGAAACCAAGTAGAAAAAAGACTAGGGTTTCTTCTTGAGCAGCACACAGTAGCTGAAGTGTGAGGTCATGTTGCAGTGTTGTGTGGCATGTATAGTAAGACTATGGTGTACATGAGTTCAGTGGCAGTGACAGTAGCTGGACCAGAGCAACACTCACTGGGACTCGACAGCTAGGATGGGTCCTTACATGAATGCACGTCTACTCCTAGACAAGGGCTACTCCTACTCTTCCAGTGAGGAGCACATTTGACCCGTCCCTGATTGCATCCATGGCTGTACTAACTGCATGCAACTCCCAGATTTCCTCAAATGCCCACCCAAGTTAACCTGTCCCCATGCAATCTGATAAGAGCTCAGAACATAGGGTAGGGCTCACCATCTACACTGGGGTGCCTACCTACCACAATAAAGTTTTGCCCTTCTCCCTGGTTCCCTTCACACTATAGTTTGTATGCCAAAAGCACAAAACATGGCAGGTGCAATTCTAAGAGTATGAATGTGAATGTGTCAGTCAGCCAACAGCCCAAGTCTAGCCATGCCTAAGCCGAAATACTTATTGCTTATTAAAGCAAAACACATTTTATATGCCTGTTCATGAAGGTATGTAGCCCAAAGACAAAAAAACAAAAACAAAAACAAAACAGAATTAGCCATTATGTATGAGTTCTATCTTTTTTTAGTAGGTGAGGTCCCATTGATGTTACGATTGCTAACACCCTAGAATAAGAGGAAAAACTGACCACTCCGTAATTACCAAGAGGCATTGTGCTTCATAATAAAGTCTCTTATTTATTTGCAGAAAAATCAAGTAAAAGAGGTCCACCTTGTCCACATGATTTGGAGATAATTGGAATTGTGATGTCCTTTGGAAATTCTTAAAATCGTTTACAGTGTAGAAGAGCCTGGTGGAGAAGATCTAACCTGCATTTCTGTGATTTTATGCATAAATTTTCTGCTACTAGAAATTAAAGCACAAAACACTTCCTACTCTTCTGAAACTTCATTTTCTTGGTCCCCAGTCTTTGCTTTCCTGACCATCATTCAATAGAGATGCACCAAATACAAATAGCAAATAGACACGTGTTAAATGATCCGGTAAAATGGTCTCATAGTGTAGTTGGACGCTTCTTAAATATGTTTCCTAGAGTTAACATTTTTCACCATAGCCTGATGCTATTGTGTTGGCTTCAGTAACACAAGTGCTACCATTAAATGTAGAACTTTTGCACGTTCTCTGACCCACGGCTACTTTCTTGTGCCCGATGTTATAAAAATCATGGGGAAGAATATCCCAAGAAGGACAGCATGGGGCAGGTGAAGGAATCCCTGTCATAACTCTTTGTTGTAAGCTGGGCCAAAAGACACAAAAGTCCCAGATACTGTTCAACACAGACGTGCCACTGGTGCAGAACATTCCAGAACTAAGAAGGTGCCTAATCCCATCTACTTTGACAGCAGGTATCTCTATGAGGACACTCTGAAGATGTTCTCACTTCCAGTGTGGGGTCATCCTGCTCTCCTATGAATGCTTGGTCATTTTTAAGATGTACAAAAGGCATCTGGAGTTTTAGAAAAATCTATCTCCCATCTCACTTATTTACCCTGAGAAATCCCCAAATGTTTCCAAGTGTGCTATTTCTAATTTGAAAAAAAAAAAAAAATCAATAAACCCATATGTGTTTAGTCTTCAATGAGAACTCCTATATTGTTGTTTTAAATGAACACTCAGATTTCCATCCCTCCCTTAGGAAAAATTACATTAGAAGCTATGGATCTTCAATAAAAGAGTCTTGTTTATTTTGTTTAAAAAATATAAACCATGGGATACCTGGGTGGCTCAGTTGGTTGAGCGGCTGTCTTTGGCTCAGGTCATGATCCCAGCGTCCTGGGATGGAGTCCTGCATCGGGCTCCTTGTTCAGCGGGGAGCCTGCTTCTCCCTCTGCCTCTGCCTGCTACTCTGTCTGCCTGTGCTCACTCTCTCTGACAAATAAATAAATAAAATCTTTAAAAAAAATACAAACCATGACTTCCTATGCTGACAGTTCATTCCAATTTTCTACCTTCTTTTTGAGGAGAATAGGGAAGGGGTGAAATTTTGAAGGTCTGATGAAAGGATGATAAGTCAGCACTAAAATATCCCAATAGGAATTACCCAAGTGTTTTAAACCTGGGGGAAAAAATGTGACCTGCTTATATAATATCCAGATATTTTCTCAGAATAAGTAGATAAATTATGGCTTCTCGGGGATGTTTCAATTACTTGACTATTTGGGTAAAAATGTTTTTAGTTACCTGAATTAATTGTCTGACTTCTGCAAATTGTCTGGCCACCATCATGTAAATTATTTGTAACAGAAGGCTGATGCCTTGACAGGCGGGGGGATTGGAGGTCTGGCAGAACTTAATGGAAGCCATGTCGAAAAAAAAAAAAAAAAAGAGAGAGAGAGAGAGAAGAAAACAAAAAAAGGGACTGCTTAGCTATAATCTAAGGACAAAGTAAGGTTGAATTGCTCCTTGCATTATTTTGATACATGGTCCAAATGCTGATGGTGTTTCAGCAACCTGTGTAATTGCAATCTAGAAGATTCTGGGAAACGTATATATTCCCAGGGAGAGATAAATTCCTGCAGGTCTTCTATCTCCCCAACCACCAGAAGAGGCAGCCCAGGGTACATGGAACGCCTTGGAGATTCTCCAGAAGGTCTAAGCTGCAAACAGCAATGTGGGTTTTCTGAAAGCTCCTTAGATGTGTCCACAGAACCTCCAGGCATGAAAACTGTTGCATGTGGTCACTATTTCTGAAAATGAGATTTTCTGTGAGGAAAAGAGGAGGGTAGATGGTGCTGTAGATCTTTGGGGTCAAATTAAGCTTGAGATGCCCTTTTCTTCCAATTCACTTTTTGGGAGGTTGTGCAATGAATACACTGAAGATCCAGGTCGGGGGAGAGAGGATGAATAAATTATTGCATTTGTTCAAAACAATATTTCTCGTGGTAAAATCATAGTAACACTTTGGAGAAACACTCCTTATGCAACCACCTTATCCCCTCATCTGTAGACCCCAGTGGTTATGTGCATATGACTTTAGGGACCATCCCCAAAGACCAAAATTCTCGCTGTGGGAGGGACCTGACCTTTAAGCTGGGCAGACCTCTTGTAGGGGATAGACAAAGAGAAAGTCCCAGGAGATAAACTGCTTGTGTTTTTTGTTTTTAATTCACTTTGATGGTATTTGTTGTTTGATTATGCTATTTCCCAAGAAGCTGCTAATTTTGTGGCTTTAGCAAAGGCAGTCACTTTAGTCCCTATTTGAAACAAAGGAGCTTAAGTAGGTGAGTTTCAAGTCTTAACTGAAATGCTTGGGTTTTTCCCCAGATTTATTGAGCTGTAACTGACTCTCCATTATGAGATGACTATGTTCCAAACCTCTAATATCCAGCCTAGTGAATATAGTTAGCAATATTGCATTGTATACTAGTTTGACAGACCTTAAGGTACTTCCCTTCTTGCACCCAAGTCAATTGTGACTCTGTGGGGACAATAAATGTATCTTCTTCCCTCAGTTAGGTCCTGAGCACATAATCTGCCAGACAGATGTAGAAATTGCAGAGAATCTAGTTGATTTACGGTGGAGTGGAAAAGCTGTTATCTGTTTCTTTTGGTTTTTGGACAAGGTAAGGGCAATGGGATTTATGATGTGCATTAAAGTCCGGAACTCCCGTGGTGATCCCGATGAAGTGTGGCGGCCTTGCCGGGTAGATAGCCTGGCTTGATTCTATAGGACAGTTAAAACTTTCTGTGAACTTCCTGGAGGGTCTTGGGAAGAGGTCAAGATTCCCCTCCAAATATTGTTCCAGTTCTGAGACAGAGCACAGGGAGCTTGTGCCCTGAATGTCTCCTGGGGCTTGATTCCATGTCTGCTCCATTCCTGTCTCTCCGGGGTATGCCTCTCCCTTCATCTCCCTCTCTGTATCTTTCTCCTTCCCCCTCCCTCTTCTCTCGCTCTCTCACATGCAACCTTTTTCTCACCTTATCCCTTTCCTTTAAATGAAGCTTCTAGATACATAGACTCCATGGAGCCTGGTCAGTCCTTTCAATCACCCAACTGTTGGGAAATGTTTGCAAACATATAAGCACTTTTTGAAATGTTTATCATCTTGTAAACCATTCATGCACAGCTGCTGTTCTAAGAAGAAAAAGAAGCAAACACAAACATATCTAAAAGTAAATAGCTTTAAGGACCAGGCTTCTTCCCGAGGTTGGTGCTAACCTGTTGACCAGGACCCCCACTGCTCAGGGTAAGTCCATGCTTGCAAACCAAATCTTGCCTACTTCGCTATATGGCCTGTACCAAGGAGACAAAAGCAATCTCACCGGGTGAAAAAACAGTAGGACTGCATTTTAGATAAAACGTTAGATTGTTCTTTTAGGTAGAAAAGTTGTAGTTCTGTTATGTGGAACACCACATTGAATGTCAAAAAAGTCCTGTGTTCTGAGTTGAATTCTATTTATATCTTTAACCCGACCGTGAGCAGCTAAGATAAATTGGTTCCCCTCCTCAACATGCAGTCTCTGCTACTATGAATTCCTACACTTGCCTTTACCTCTCACACTCCTGAGAAGGGCAAACTCCAAAATGAAGACATCGTATTGGCTACCTAGAGCCCACATGACTAGAGATTGATCAAAGAGCCTCATATCAATAACCTTCTCATTTAAAATCCTTTCCACAGACTACTTCCTCACCAATGGTTTGTTATAAAATCCCTAAGTGATGGACATCTTGGGGCTGTGGGGCATTACCAGTTGCACAGATCATCCTTTCTCAGGAAGGGTTCTCCACCCAGTTTCAATGTGTGGGGTTTTCCCACCACCAAACAGTTCTGTGATACCAATGAGGTATCCTACAGTGCAACTCAATTCTGACACTATGAGCCAGCAAATGGGGTCGGATCCCACACAGTAAGGGCTCGCGTCCTACAAGACTGTCACCCACCTTCAGATGCTGGTAGAAAGGCTGACTGGACAGCTGTGAATCCAGGTTCTAACCACCCCCTTCTTGGGTTGGATTAGTCTGCTAGGGTGGCTCACAGAACTCAGAAAAACCTGTCACTCACTAGATCACCAGTTTATTATAAAAGGTTATAACTCAGGAACAGCCAGATGGAAGAGATGCGTAGGACCAGGTGTGGGAAAAGGGCACAGAGCTGTCATGCCCTTTATAGATGAACCTCTGTCCTCAAATCTCCATGTGTTCAACCACCCAGAAGTTCTCGGAAGCCTGTCTTTTTTGGATTTTTACAGAGCGTTCTTCACTTAGGTATGATTGATTGAACCACTGGCCATTGGTGGACTGATCAACCTCCAGCCCCTCTCTCCTCCCCAGAGGTGGGAGGGTGGGACTGAAGGTTCCAACCCCCTTATCAATGGATGGTTCCTCTGGCAACCAGCCCTTGTCCTACAGGAGAGTTAACCAAGTCACCTCATTAACATCACAAGGACATCTCTATTCTCCTCATCCCTTAGGAAATTCCAAGGGTTTCAAGAAATCCATACTAGGAATGGGTAGAAGACCAAATGCGTATTTCTTATTACAAATCAGTCTCATGCACAACTCTCCAGACTTCACTTCATTGCTCCAATTTCCTGTGTTCCTCATGTAAGAATTCATATGATATTTCTCTGCTCTGTTAAAATCCAATTTTCTGCACCCCAAATTCAGAACCTGCTCCTTGATTACTTGAGCAAAGCTCTTAGTTGGGGGTCCTTTGAAATCTGAGATTGCTCAGGCCTCTGATCATTTTTTTTTAAACAATTAGTACTTAGTTTAATGTGGCAGCTTTTATTTGACATACTGAACACAACTTTAGTTAAACTTGTGGTCATTAAGGCTTACTAGGGAACAATATCTTAAAACATTTTTTTTTTTTCTGATAGTTTTTGGTCATGCCTGAAATTTTAAATGAAACCCCTCAGGATGTTGTCTCTTAAGAACAAGAATAAAGAGTCTTTGAATTTTTGTAGCAATGGAATTCTGGGGTTCAAAAATCTGGCTTTAGGACCAGCCATGTATTTAACTTGATTTTTAGGCTGCGATAGTAAATGATACTTACTACATAAAAGGCAAACCTTTTAAAAATGGAAAATATTTAATACATAACTTTGATTTTGATCTTTAAAAATTGTATTATAAATGTAAAATTAGAGAAAACAATGACAGATGGCCAAGAACCCTCAGAATCAATTTAAAAGATAATATCTCCCCCTTTGTTAGGTTCTGAAATCTCTCCATTATTGAAATTAAAATCTTACAGATGTCAACAAATCTTCTTTTTTAAGAAAAGTGTTATGACCCAGAATATGGTCTAATATGCTAAATACATTGTGTTTCCTTGAAGGAAATGTCTATTTGGCTACTCTTGGGTGTACTACTATTCTGTTATTACAATTAAGATGTGTTGGTGACCATGTTGAACAAATATCTGGTCTCCTTAACTCATTTTTCTGTCTCCTTTTTATATCATTTGTTGAGAAAAGGATATTTTAATTCCTCACTTAAACTGTGAATTTCTGTGATGGTCCTTGCATATCTCGTAGTTTATACTTTTTGAATTTTTGAGGCTCTGTTATTAGGTGCATAAGCATTTAAGATTTTCTATCCTTTTAATAAATTGACCTTTTTATTGTTAAGAAATAACCCTCATTGCTGGTCATATTTTTTGCTGTGAAACATCCTTTATGTGAAAGAAATGTAGCCACACCAAATCTGACCTCCTTGTACCTTTATATTTAATATGTTCTACAAGAAACTTATAGTTGGAGCCAGCATATGTAGTAGGCAGCCTATCTTGTAGCTCGGTGGTGCCTTTGTCCATCTTGGCTAACCCTGCTTTTAATTGGAGCCTACAGACCATTCACATTTTTTTAAAATATTTTATTTATTTATTTGACAGGTAGAGATCACAAATAGGCAGAGAGGCAGGCAGAGAGTGGGGGGGGGGGCAGGAAGCAGGCTCCCCACCGAGCAGAGAGCCGGATGCAGGGCTCGATCTCAGGACCCAGCATCATGACCTGAGCCAAAGGCAAAGGCTTTAACCCACTGAGCCACCCAGGCATGCCAAGCATGGGATTCTTGATTTCAGCTCAGGTCACACATGATTCCCAGGGTTGTGAGATCAAGCCCTGCATCTGGCTGTATGCTCAGTGTGGAGCCTGCTGAAGATTCTCTCTCTTGCTCCCTCTGCCTGCCCCCTCCTTGTACATGTGCATGCTGTCTCTCTCTCAAAAATTATTTTTTTTAAAATAAAGAGATTTAAGTAATAAGAAAAACATTTAACAGCATAGTTACAATTTTCATGTTTGTATCGTATTTGTTTAAACATTCAGTTATCTTGGGGGTACTGGGTGGCTCAGTCATTTCACTAGTCCAACTCTTGATTTCAACTGGAGTCATGATCTCAGGGTCATAGGGTCGAGCCCTGGATCAGGCTCTGTGCTCAACTTCCACCTGAGATTCTCTCTCTGCCTCTTCCCCTTCGCATGTGCTGTCTCTCTAAATAAAGAGCCAAATAAGATCTTTAAAAAAAATTTAGTTATCTTTAAAGAGATTTAAATCATAAGGAACAATTCTTACACTTAATCAATGTAGTTATAATTTCTGATGTTCTGCATTTCACTGTATAGGTCCATCTTTCCAGAATCACACCTGATATATTTTCTATCTGAAGGATGCTCTTTTTTTTAATGTTTTATTTATTTATTTGACAGATCACAAGTAGGCAGAGAGGCAGGTGGGGGGGGCGGTCTGCTCTTTCTGAGGAGAGAGCCTGCTGCCAGGCTCGATCCCAGGACCCTGGGATCATGACCTGAGCTGAAGGATGCTCTTAATATTTCTTGCAGTGCTATCTATGCTAATGAATCCTTTCTGGTTTTATATATTTGAGATGTCTACATCTTCTTTGATTTTAAAAGATATATTTGCTTGTTATATGATTTTAGACTGACTTTTCCCCCTCTTGGTACCTTATAGATGTTACTACACTATCTTCTTGCCTCCCTTGTTTCTCCAAAGAAATATGTCGGATCCTTCTTTTTGCCCCATGGTATGTAACCTGTCCTTGATGTCTGGATGCTTTAAGATTTTTCTCTTAAGCACTACTTTTTAGCCAATCAATGATGGAGTACTTTGCATTTCTCCAAAATACTGCATTAACATCATCTTACAACTTCAATGAATTGGAGCTTAATTCATGATGTTTGTGTTTAGGGTTGAGCAGAGATATATATAAAATAAAAATATATAACTATTTATATTATATATATTTATATATTTTATATTATATATAGCACATTGTAATACAATTGTCACATCATACTAACACATAATTGTAATGTAGTAATATATAAAAATAAAATCTATATATTATGTATCTATAAATATCAATTTTATGTTATTATATTATATGACATGTAAATATTAATTTACAGATAATTATATGATAGAATACACAGATATCCTATTAAATTAATTAAAATTTAAATATATGATAAATATATTAATATGACATACACATGATATAGGCATATAATTTGTATATAATAATATGATATGTAAAGACTGATTTATGCACAGATATTCATAATTTACACATAATTTTATAATCTAGATAAAAAACAAAAATCTCAGGATTGAATGGCAATAGAGGCAGACCTTGATTTGTAACATCTGCCATTAAATTAAAAATATATATATTTTAAGCCCAGGAAATACATTGGAGATCCTTGAAGTAACAACAAGACCTGAATAAACGTAACGCATGAGTCTAGTCACGTAAACTGTCTCTACCCAGTAAGCTCACGGAATACTAACGTAATTAGAGTGGAGGTGGTTTAAAGTCATGAACAGCACATGCATGGACGGGGAGCTCTTGTGTTCTCTCTCATGATCTAAGTGTGTCATACACTTCAGAGTCTTACTTGTCCCACATGTTTCTGTGCCCTTTGAGTTCCAGGTGTTCCCAGGAACATCCCATTTCCACCTCGTTATTTCAGGAGTGGCTTGTGTTGTCCATTAGCCCACATCACTAAGCGTGCCCGGTGGCATCTGTGGGACATTTCAAGGGTCGTGCAAGGTTCATAGTTACCAACATGGCAGCACTTAGCTTATGATGCCCTAAAAAACACCTTCATGAATAAAACCAGAAAAGCCAAAGACTTTCCTGGAATGCCCACTTTCTTTCAAAGCCTTGGATAGATCATCAAGGATGCTTCTAATTGTTTTCCCCTGAATCACGAAGGGCACTTTTTCACGTCCCTGTGGAAGCTTCCTGATCCTTGTGGGGAGTGCAGGAGGAACCCTTACAGGAAGGTTTCATTTAACTTTTGCTCGTATCTCTTCCATCTGCTGATCTGTATTCATGGGCTGATTCGGCAGTAATTGTGCCCAGAGAATTGCAAGGAGGTGGCTACTGCAATTACTTTGTGAATGCATCCAGTTCTGGAGCTCCTGAAAGGATTCTGAGGTTCCGTCCAAGGATTTGAAAGCCAAAGCTGAGATGGATACGGGATTTCTACCTATTTACCCCGTGAGGCAGAGGCGCGGTTCTCAGAAAGGGTGTTTCTCTCTTTGGGATGGTAAAAATTTAACCTCCTAAATGCAGTTCATTAGAAATACAAAAGGAAATTCAGGAAGGAACGCCCTTCCCTATTCATCTCATTAGAATGCAGTCCGTCCACAAAGCAAGAGGAGTCATGGAGAGGCAGGCTTTGTCTGGGCTGACTGTGTGTGAGGGTGAGCGTGTGTGATCTTTCCCCTACAAACATGATTTCTTTTTACATAGAATATCACGCTAAAGAACAAGTCAGCAAGTATTCTAGTTTGCCTCAGCTGCTATAGTAAAGTGTGACAGACGGTGCACCCGAAACAACACACATGTATTTGCTCCTGGTCCTGGAGGCTGGGAGGCTGAAATCCCGGTGGGGCTGAAGCTGGGTGGTTGAGATCCAGGCGGGGCAGAGAGACTGGTTCCTCCTGAAGCCTCTCTTCCTAGTGTGGAGATGCAGTCTTCCTGTGTCATCATCACACGGTGTTTCCCCTGTGCATCTCCTATGTTATCTCCTATAAGAACGCCAGTCCTATGGGATTAGGGCACACCCTAATAAGCTTATTTTACTGTAATCCCCTCTTTAAAAACCCCACTTCCACATCCATGTTGAGGTCCTGGGGCTTAGGGTTTCAACATACCGATTATTTTGGAGAGGATGGGAGGAAGGCACAACTCAAAACATCACAGTGGGATTTAAGAGGAGACTAGATTTCCCCCCCCCCCCCCCCACGCAGGGGCTATGTTTACTTAGGTAAATCAAAATGATCTTTAAGCAAATATTCTTTAACTATCTAGTGGATATGCATAAGGCCCCTTAGCAATATGATCCCGGAATACAAAATAAACAACACCTTGGTCCCTTTAATGGCATATTTGTTGATCTACATAACTATACTGACTACATCCCTCAGCCCCCAAGTCTAGCTGGGCTCCCCCGTCCCCCCCACCGTGAAGATACAGTACAGTGAAGCCACACAGCTGGGAAATTCTGTACATCGTAGTTACGCATACTGCAAAACAGGTTTTAACGTTTTTCATTTTGCTGTAAAACTCAATTCTCCACACACAGGTCTAGGCGTCGAACTACTCCGAAAACTGATCCGCCCCCCACCGCCCCCCTATTTCCTCTTGCTTAGTGAAAGAATGAAAATATTTCCCAGAGGACTGTCCTCTGCCTGTATCTACAGGTGCATTTTAGGGGAAATCTGTGCCATCAGAATCAGAAAGAAAACACTCGAGTCAGCCTCTATGATAAATGTTTGCACCAGCAACAGATCTATGTGAAAATGAGGATGAGGAAAATAAAAAAAAAAAAAAAACAAGAGGAGAAAGTCATTTCTGGAAAAAAAACAAAAACAAAAAAAACATTGTTGTTCGGTGTATCATGCCATCTAAATAATTCTCAGTGACTCTGGGTCCAGAGGCGAGGGACCCAGGGCTGGTGGGAGGTGTAAATGCAGTGCATTCATTTCTCAAGTCCATACACAAAGAGGTAAATGTATAAGCATATTATGCAGATTTATGGTGATCATCCAGTTGGATAGCTAAAATCACAAGGGCTAGAAATATTTGCTTCTAGTTTCTATCCTCTCTCTGTTTCTCTCTTCCTCTTATTATACGATTATTATCTTAACCAGGTGGGGGTATAAAGTAGGAGTTGTATTCCCAGTCCCCAACCGTGTGCATTCCCCCCAGTGAGAACCGGCCACACTCTTTGCCGTGTTTCCCCACGTCTGAGAAAATCAGCCGATTCATTGACTTGCTCCTGTCTATCCTTCCAGCATCCCATTTTACTCTGATGGCCAGTGTGGCTCTCTGTCCTGGCTTTTCATTGAATGACCATGATAGTCCTTCCTTCCTTCCTTCCTTCCTTCCATTCTTTCTTTCCTCCTTCCTCCCATCCTCCCTCTGTCCTCATGATGCAGGAAAGATGGTAGGGTTCAAAGCTGATGGCCAAGAAAGAATTCTTGAGATGTCTTTGGTGCAAAAAAGTGGTTTTACTAAAGCATAGGGACAGGATCCATGGGCAGAAAGAGCTGCACCAGGGTCATGAGGAGTGGCCCGACTTGGAAGTTGGGAGCAGGTTAGGGAGAGTGTAAGTGTCTAAGGAATTTGGGAAACAAAGTTTCCAGGACCGTGAGGAGGCTAGCTATTGTTGAGAAAAGGTCATTTATTACCGTCTAATAAAACCTTAGTCATGAGACCCTTCAGATGTGTATCGGTGGACCATATGGTTGGAAGATGACAGCCAACATGTATCTTGAGGTTTTAGAGATAAAGGAGATTTGTAAAGGAATTTTTATATCCTAAAGTAGACTTACAGGATCCTGGGGGTCGGGGTAAAATTGCCTTTTGCCCTTAGCAAAGTGTCAACATCAAGGCAGTTGACTCCCTAGAGGAAGGTCACTCTGCCTATTTCAAGGACATGTCAATGGGCTGTAGACAGTAAGGAAATTTCATAATTTTTCTTCTGCCTTTGTTTCCCATATCACTTCTTTCCTTCCTTCCTTCCTTCCTTCCTTCCTTCCTTCCTTCCTTCCTTCCTTCCTTCTTTCCTTCCTTTTCTTCCTTCCTTCTTTCATCCATCCTTCCTTCTGTCCTTCTCCCTCTATCCTCCTTCCTTCCTTCCTTCCTTCCTTCATCCATTCTTCTGTCCTTCCTCCTTCGATCTTTCCTCATTCCTTCCATCCTTTTTGCACACAACTCTCTCATATGTAGCGTGAGGATAACATACACTCTCCCTACCTCATTGGGGTTTCTAGATATCAAACTAGAAAGACGCCCTTCAAACTTGCTTTCCAGGTGGGTGGCAAGTTTCCATGGCTCCCCACAAAGCCTGATGAAGAGTGAACACCTTAACAAAGAATGCTATCATTCCGTCAACCTAATGGACATCGAAGCCTGCAGGGGGAGGATGGGTGTAGCAACAAATCAAAAGCCTTCCTCGCAAGCAGATGCATGGTGCATGAAGTTGCAGATTGAATACTTACCAAAGATGAATGGATTCAATGCATGACCCAGCCCTTGATACTGGTTTGCCAACACATTTGTCCACCTTTCTGCTTTCTTTAGAATGGTGGGTTTCCTGGTAAAATGGGCATCGCGATTGCCCTCGGTCTCCTCAAAACATCGACAGAATGTTTTATTGGGCAACATTGTGAACCTGGATGGCCTCTCTCCTCTCTTGTCCTGCTTTCCATCTGCGTTCTGGGCTTAGCGGTTGGATCTGTACCATTTTTTATGTTTCTCTCGGGCATCATCTCCCCATTCAGCCTAATTCTGAAAAATATCTATATTTATTCTGGAGAGCCTGTGGTAAGTCAATGCTAAAACTGGTCTGGGCAGATTGAGTGTGGCTTGAAGAAAATGTGTAAGTAGAATTCCACTGATGGATTCTCCCTACATGTTAGTGATGGGACCCGGCAGGAAGGTGATGAACAGTAATTAATCTGAGTCTCCTCCAAGGGGAAAAGAAAAGTCACTGTAGGGGAGGTCTTTGACAGGGCACACTTGTAAAATTAAAAAAGATACAA
>RCUC01163671.1:0-32031 GCA_003697995.1 Taxidea taxus jeffersonii | reverse complement strand
GGCCAAGTCATAGTAATTAAGAAAGTGTGAAAAGGATGCAGGTATACAAAATTAGTGGAAGAGTTTAAAGGAGCCAAAAAAATCCAAGTGCATGGGAATTTGATGTAGGATCGAGTTGTCCGATGCCACAGATCTGTGGGCTCAGTGAGGAAATGGAGCACTTTGTAAGTGATGCTGGGAAGATCCCTTTATTTTATGAATCCAGATGGATTAAAGACCCGAAAAGTGAAATTAAGACTATATGACTGATAGAAGTATAGGGTTGTATTTTATTACTTCAGCTTTTATTTTTAAATTTTTTCTTAGAGAGGGACGGGGGAGAGGAAGAGGGACAGAGATATTCTTAAGCAGGTTCCACGCTCAGGGCAAGTCCGTTGCAAGCCCGATGCCAGGTTCGATCTCACAACCCTGAGATCATGACCTCCACTGAAATCAAGAGTCAGATGATTAACTGACTGAGCCACCCAGGAGCCCCTATTATTTCAGCTTTTAAATAAGATTCAAGCAAAATATAAGCCAAAGTAGTGAATTTCACTGTATCACAAAGACTTTTATTCAATGAAGGCCATCACAGACAAAAATAACGAATAAATGACTAGAAATAATATTCTATGTCTACATTTGTCAAAAGAATAATATCTATTATATGTAAGCGTACATACTATAACTCATGAAGGGAACAGGAGTCAGCATTATGGACAGTTCACAGAAATGGAAATCCAAGTAATGAGTGTGTGAGGGACATACCTAAACTCAGTAAAACCAGAATAATGGACTCAAGGCCACTTTGAGATACTTACTACTTGTTAAAAGTGGATACTGTTAAAAAGTTGGATATTCTTGACTCCAGGTGGAGGGTGGCTAAACAATGCTTCTGGTGGGAGTGTACATTTGATGTAGTCATTTGAGAGGGCAATGAACAGTATTTAGTGAAATGGACTGTGGATATATTTTATAATTCACCGTTCTCATTTTGGTTATATACTCTTGGAGAAGTCTCAAGTGTGCACAGGACAATGTGTATGGGGATTTCCTCCTAGTATTTATTTATAGGACGGGAAGAGTTGGAAGTAATCCCAGTTCATTAATAAAAGATAAATAAAATGTGGGATATGCATATGAGGCACTAGTATACTGCAGAAGGAAGATATTGACATGTAGCAACATGGATAGATTTCAAAAATGTCATTGCATGAAAAAGTAGGAAATTGAACAAAATATATACGAAAATGACATTTTTATGATATTACAAGCATGTGATACACCTTTTCCTCAATAATAATAAAGGAGGTATGGAAGGTGTATATTCAGTATCTAAGACAGAAGATTCACGAATGGTGTTTGATTGGGTTGAAGGTTGCTTAAGAGTCCTCGTGAAAAGTTACTAATCCTCCAAATATCAAGGTAGTGGACCTAATCATTACTATTCTTGCTTCCTTTCTGGACTTAAACCTTTTCCATATGAGGTTGGAAACTCAAGTCTTTGGCTCATTCTATGCAGAAAATAAGGAAATGAGGACAAGTAGTTTTATTTATCACAAGAAAAAAACAGGCAATGAATATTCTTAGCAAGTGGTATGACTGTGTAATTGCCAACTTTTATTTTCTTCAGAAGGGACATGCATGCCTATGTGGATTAAAGCCATCTCAGTTGTAGATTTATCTTTTTTTTCTTTTTTTAATGTTCTTGGGCCTTCTTCTTAACCAAAAGATACATATCCTAAAAAGATCTGGCAAATGAAAATCTATCTTCTAATTCTTTTTTTTTAAAGATTTTATTTATTTGACAGAGATCACAAGTAGGCAGAGAGGCAGGCAGAGAGAGAGAGAGAGAGAGAGAGAGAGGAGGAAGCAGGCTCCCTGCTGAGCAGAGAGCCCGATGTGGGACTCGATCCCAGGACCCTGGAATCATGACCTGAGCCGAAGGCAGAGGCTTTAACCCACTAAGCCACCCAGGCGCCCCTATCTTCTAAGTCTTGACACAGATGAAACTTAGCACAATTCTTGACTATGAAGAAAAAACAAATTCTCATTGATTCAGATTAAGATTCTCAAATGGGAGATGCCTCTAAAGTTCCCAATGTAAGGGTTCCTTGTTTTTAAGTGTTTCTTGTTTTTGTTTTCTACGAAAATATGGAACTGTAACTGTTGGTATTTCAATTAATGGAATAAAATTATAGTTACTACCTGAAAATGAAGCTTTTTATACAGTTTCTTAACTTTGGATGTACTACCTACATATAATAAAGAGGTAAGCATGTCAATTCAATGTCCCCTACGGTAAAATTATGAGGGGGAAATCACATAATTAGCTTGCATGTTCCTGTACTTAAGGAATAACAGGAGGTTTCTACAAAATTGTTTACTATTTTGTTAAGGATGATTGGGTTCCTTACGCTTTATGGGCTTTATTAGAATTTTCTATTTTGATGTTAATGTTTTCACCTTTTTGGCACCAACATATGTAAACCTGACCCTGTATTTAGCAATGCACAAACCATGAAAACAGGAATGGCAGTGTTGTGTTTTTGATTAGCAAAGGCACAACCTGACCTTGCAATTTAGTGCTAATCCAGTTCTATGGTAAATATAATCATATTACATAATGTGACACAATCCCCAGGGTCCCCCAGGTCAGGACATTTCTAGGGGTCTTCAGGACCACCATTCTTGCACTCTCGACACGTGCTTTTCCCACCTGAGCATTCCAAGTGAGGTCATCAAGAGTCAGCGTAATTATAATTATAGTGAGCTTTAAGATAGAACAATTTGAAAATGTCAACATTTTGTGAGACTACTCATGCCTCTCTGGGTACATTTTCCTTAAATATCTTAGCAAGATTTACCACGGTGAAGATGGAATTTTGCATCTTTACCAGATTGTTGAGTATTTTAAGTTCTCCAGGCATACAAAATTTACATCAGTTTTCCCTGCTGTGCACCTCGCTGACAACACATTCTATTTCTTCCCCCTTCCTTCAAAGAAGCCAGAGAAGAACGAAGAGGAAATAGGCTAGGAATTAATATCAGTGGAACATCCCTAATAATCAGATGTATTTATATTATTTAATTTTAATCAGAAAGGTAGCACTCGTCCTATTTTATGAATGATAAAATGAAAATCCCCAAAGTCAACAAATGTCAACATCTTATAGTCACCAAAAGGTAGAGTTGAGATTTGCCCTAGCCCTGATTTCTAAAGCCCTCGTGGTGTCACTTCCATTCGGGGGGGGGGGGGGGGGGTGGAGAAAGGAAGGAAAAGAGTCCAATGTCCTGAAAGTTCCAGTTTAGAAGAATAAAATATATACCTTTAGGCTCCACTTCTTGCAGGGCACCCTAGTTTTTCCCTTTGACAGAAAAGAACACAAAGCTTGGAGAGAGCGGTGTGTTGGATCCTGAAGGCTGGGAGGTCATCAAGGTGCTACATTCTCCAGAAGTGCCTTCTGGGACATTGGAACAAGGCTCTAAGGTTTGACTCCTGAATCCTCAGTCTGAGAAGTCCACAATCTCACATGTTGCAAGTTCTCTCTATGAGACCTCTGAACAGTTTAAAATTGCACAAAATGACTGACAGGGTTGCAATTTTTTTTGTAGGTTATCAAAGAGAAAACTATATTTCTTGCTTATCTCTTGATTCATACTTTTTTTTCATTTTTAGAGAAAAAAATAGGGTCAGAGTCTCATATCTTTCCAATATTTCTGACATGACCCAAGACCCATACGTTTGTGCATACCTGATGCCAGGAATCACAGTCACTTGCATTAGTCTTGGGGATAACTAGTGTCTTAATTACATATTAATTAATATACACTCAAGATGACTTGTACATTAGATACTTAACAGATCTTATATACATTTTCCTCTTTCAAAAATGAAACATATTTCCCACATGAAATAGAGAATGTTTTATGTGATATAGTTTCAGACCAATGCTTAGAAAACATTTAAAAAACAGTGCTTATCAGGATTTATAAAATATTATAAAGTGTATATATAAAATTGATGGGTTGTAGAAGTTATGGAGAAGTGTGTGAAGTATATATCAACTTTATTATTAGATCATGCCAAGGTGTTTTCTAAAAATAATAATAAATAAAAATCCGTGTTTGACACACACTAAAAATAATAATAATCATCATGTATTGAGTGCCTTATATGTGCTGGGTACTTCGTACACAGTGTTATCTCATGAAGTGGGTCTGACCATATCTATTTTATTAATGACATTACCGAGGCTCCTTTAGTTTGTGGCTGAGTGGCAAAGATAGGAGTTTTCATTTATTCAACAAACATTTTTGAATGTCTAGCACTAAGGATGTGGATATTTGTGGATATGAGGATATATTGTGTCCCTGTGTCATAAAGTTTTATATATACAAATTAAATGTATGTAGTTGTGTGTCAGAATAGTTTATATCCTGATGCATGCACTGGCTAGAAGAAAATGTGGTGCAGATCAAGTAATTTGCTGAAGCTCATTTGGAGGCCAAATTTTTATTCCCCAATAATGGGTTTATCAAGAGTTTTTAACAGGGCTTCTCTGTATCCATTCTCCTCCCAAGGTCATTCCCATTATTGACCTCTAAGACATTCTTTTACTTTCCTTCAGTTACTTAATATTGGTTCCCAGTCCTCCCTCCACGTGGTGCCTCCCCTTCTTGGTTATCCCACATCCATACTATTTGTCCCTGCTTCATCTTAGAGCCTCACTGTCCTCAGCCCTAATAACCTGCAACTGCCTCCCTTGCATCCATACCTGGTTGGACCCAGATTTTAAGCTGCCAAGAATTTTTTTCAGCTTCTAGGTCTGAAATGCAGAGCTCTCCCTTCCTGACCATACTTTTATATGTCACTTTTCCTATTGTCTTCCACCAGTGGAGTCCACACTTTTTAAAATCACTGCTTAACAGCAGCTAGCATTTAATTCATCAGTGCTTCCTATATGCCAGAGACTGGTCTGTGCTCTTCGCAAACTTATCTTTGGCACCATCCCAGCAACCCTACCCTCTGCACTTCAGACATGGATGGAGCAGGGATTTGAATCTGGTTTCTATAACTTCAAATACAAATCTTTTATCAATGTTTCAGTGCCTCACTCTCTCTTAATTCATAGTCCCATTTCTTTTTTATATGCCTGCCTCCCCACCGTCAGAAACTTCAATTACATTCTTGCTGGCACGTCCGAGTTTCTTTTTTGTGGGACTTTCTGACCCTGCTCATCTTCATTTGTAAATAAGCCTGACTTCTGCTTTCTCCACTTGCAACTGGTAAACATGATTGTAGAATGGTGATTTACAGATTGCATTTCAAGACTCTGGTTGTCAATTTACTCTCTTGGGAAATACATTAAAATATCAGTGAACACAGGTAACCTCGCATCTAATAAGTAGGGCTGAATGTTCTTTTAGGGAAATTTCATTTCATGCAACAATTTTGTCCTACATTTGGGAAATGTGTATGGCTGGGTGGTGATGTAGAAGGAAAGATCACCTCACACCAGTCAGAATGGTTACTATCAAAGAGACAAGAAATAACAAGGTGACAAGGGTGTGGAGAAAAGGGGACCATCCTTCTCTTGGTGGTGGGAATGTACATGGGGCAGCCACTGTGGGAGACAGTATGGAGGTTCTTCTGAAATTTTAAAATAGAAATATCATATGATCCATATGACTTAAGACACTTACCCAAAGAAAACAAGAACACTAATTTGAAATATGTACCCTTTTGTTTATTGCAGCATTATTTACAATAGCCAAAAAGATATGGAAGCAACCCAAGTGTCCATCGACAGATAAATGGGTAAAGAAGATGTGATGTACATGCCCAATGGAATATTACTCAGCCATAACAAGGATTTAAATCTTGCCTTTTGTCCCAGCATGCTTGGACCTTGAGGGCATTATGCTAAGTGAGGTGAAACAGAAGAAGACAAATGCCGTAAGACTTCACTTATATCTGGAATCCAAAAAACAAAACAAATGAACAAACAAAAAAAACCCAGGAGTTGGACTCATAAATACAGAGAACAAACTGGTGGTTGCCAGAGGAGGAGGGTGAGACAGGTGACATAGGTGAAGGATACTGGGGCACAAACTTCCAATGATAAAATAAATAAGACACAGGGATGAGAGGCACAGCAAAGGAAATATAGTCAATAATACTTTAATAACTTTGTATGGCGACAGGTGGTGACAACACTTAGCATGATAAGCATTTTGTCACTCTGAATCACTATGTTGCACACCTGAAGTGACTATACTACTGTATACAGACTATATTTCACGTAAAAATAATGTAAAAAGTAAATAAAATGTAGTTATGCATTTCTGGGTTGCGAAATACATTTCAAAGTAACTGCTGTTTAAACTCTTGTGATTGAGATCACAGAGGGTCCCACAGTACCTTCAGGATGTCATTCTCCCCACTTGACTTTTTTTTTCATAGCTACTGATCCTCTCAATACCTATAAGAGCTGGTCCCAGTATGCTTTGCTTTCTTCAGATCATATCTGGCCCTTTTATACCTAGCAGGGGCCTTCCTCTTACTTCAGGAAGGTAGGTCCCACTACTTTTCTGCTGTCTCATGATTTATTGGTGCTTTCTTTCTCCCTGAGAATTTGCATGTCCCTTTGGAGAACACAGCTTTATTTATACCATACAATCCCTGTGAGTAGCTGCAGAACCCTGCTGCCTCGGGCTCTGCTACGCTACATCTATCTCTCCGACTCCCTCACTTCACCCCTACAGCTCCAGTTCATTGGTCTTGCCTATGTTCCGTGTCACCTATGTTTGGAATGCCTTGTCCTCCCATAAGTGTGGCCCTGGTATCTGGCTGAAATGCTGCTCTATGATAGACATCTCATCTCTTAAGCCAATGCCATTTCTCTTTTTGTGTTCCTAGAGCCCTTTTTCTGGCGGGGATGTTTTAGCATTCTAATGACACTTTCTGGTTTGTCATAGTTAACTGGGTGCATGTCATCACTTCTTCCCTAGGTAAGAAACACTCAGGCATGTTATTATTGTCCTTCCTATCTCTCAGCATGCCTGTGGGAAGATGTAAGTTTCAACCTAGGATACTTTTTTTGTCCCATAGGAACAGACCAGTGTGATTATGACAGACTAAAGGTGGCTCTCAGAAGGATGCAGGAAGGACAGAGAGGGCCCACAGACCAGCATCAGGCATTTCTCTTCAGTAAGAACAGTCCTTACAGAAGTCCATACATCTGTCCAAGGGATATTCTTTTTGGTCCCTCAAGTGAGAGCTCCTGAATGAGGCAAGGATACCTAGCTCAGGGAAGTGCAGAAGTTGTCCCGGCCTAGAAGCCCCATGCTCCAACTAGGAACAGTTATCTTCTGGAATAGCCACTAGGTTAGCTGGCAGGATCCCTGCAAGGGCGGCGCCCCAAGAGATGAGTCCTCTAACACCTACCTTTTTACTTCCTCTCTGTGGGGATGCAACTCCCCAGTTAGGGGTTCACTTGAACCATAAGCAGTGTTGCCTAGAAATACAACTCCCTTCCCACTTTTATCAGATATGCCCACAGAACAGAGATAGAAAGTTAATCTAATGACAAATGTGCCTGTAGAGAAAGAGCAAGGATTTTGTTAACCCCTTAGCCACACACGACAGCTAATGTCTACTGAGTATCCACTACTCCACTTGTTTTTCACAGCTGTCTGATATTATTGTTCTAATTTTGAGAACACTGTTCCTATTATGTTTTACAGATGAGAAAATTGAGGTCCAGAGAAGTTCAAGGACACCCAAGATAGGAGTTTAGACTAGTAAGCTATAGAACTAAGCTTTAAATTCTCATGTCTAGCTTCAAAACTTGTATTTTTTTTTTTTTTGTACCATGCTGATTTAGTGTTGGACAGAAGGCATGCAATGAGTATCAGTTAGCATTAACAGGCTTTGTCTTGGACTAGCCTAATAGGAACACCTGTGTTGTTTGAGTGAGTTCTCCCCACCTCACGCCACCCCCCAATCCCGACACCAAGACACAGATGGGTTCTTCATGGAATGGTTATATCTGAAATTCAGAGTGATTTAAATAAGATATGATGTTTATTTCAAAAATAGCCTCGTCGCAAATCAGTAAAAGAACTAAAGCTTTCATCAGTTTTTCTGTATCAGGTCAGTTACTCTGAGCCCCAGCTTTATCTGTTTGCAGAATAAAGAGATTATGTTTGGTGATCTCCAAGACCTTTCCCATCCTGACTATTCTCTAAGAACAAAAACTGGGTCCTTTCTGCTACACCTGGTAAGCCTAGATAACCAAGGAGGAAGCAAAAATGAAACTAGTAGAAATGACTAGGTTTTTTGTTTTTTTTTTTTTCGTTTTTTTATAATGAAGTGTTCCAACCAGGAAACTTTTGCTTCTGGATAAGGCTCATGTGTGAACCAAATATGTTGCAGGGATGATTTTCAAAGTATGCAGGTTTGCATCTCTAGGCGAAAAGAAGCTCATGGTCTAGTGAGTGAATACCCCACATCGTGCAACAGAACTCCCTCTGAAGCACAACCACCATCTCCCAGTGGGCATTTTAGGCAGAACTAGTATTTACTTTGGAAGTTTATTACCCTCACTATATAAAAGAGCCTGGGGGCTATAATTACATGTGAGATAATAAATTTTTTATGTAGAAATGATCACAGAGTTACAGCAGAAGTTATTTATTCAAATTTTCTAAAGTGAAGCCCTGAAGAAATTTCTATTCATATAAGGGCTCATCTTCATCCTTGGTAAGAAAGCTGGTTATCCAGATATTTTAAGTTGGTTAGAAATACAAATATGTATTTAAAAAAATCTAGCAACAGTCTTTCTTAAATGCACCAGAGCAATAAATGCTAGTTTTGATTAAACATTGTCTAAAACATTATTTCACCCTCTGAAACTTCAGTGAGATTCATCATTAAGAAATATGCATTCAAGAGGTCATTTATATGCTCATTCTAAGATTGTAACATGGATATAAATTTCTCTCTCAAATCCATTCTTAATCCATTTAAGATTTTTTGGTTTTAGAAGTTGCTTAAAAACCTTTAAAAATCTCATTGTTCCATTCCCTCAACAGAACAGTGCTGGTGATAGAAATGTTTTTTTTTTAATATTAACTTAGTTCTTTTCAATACTAATAGTTTTGTGTAAACAGTTTGTCAAGATTTTTCTTTATGATGTCTTCAATTGCTATGTGCATGGGACTCCACCAAGCTGAGGTCAAATAGCTACCTATATGTCCTTTGTATCTTTTAAAATATTTAATGTTAACTTTAAGTAACCCATCCAATTAAAAAACTGGAACTTTTCTTTTTAAAAATAGTCTGGGGCTAACTTTTCCACCATAACACTAATCCAAACTTTATTAGCAGCCACTTTTGCTATTTCAGACATTTATACAGACATCTATGGTTGACCTAGGTCCTCATCGATCTGCTGTGCAATTGACATATTGCTGTCAATGAGAATGCCGGCAAAAGATTATTGGATATGCAAATAATGAGTCAATATCTGACATTGTGGCAAGCTCAGCTTTGATTATATGTTAATTCAATACAAATCTACTTAAGTTCCTGCTCTGTGGCTCCATCCTAAAAACTAAACTTAGGAGGTGATACAAAAATGGCAAAGGTAAGACATAGTGCTTACTCTTAAGATAATCACTGTCTAGCAAGGAAGCTAGATACATAATAGATAATGAGGGGAAAAAAAGGAAAAGACTTCTATGTTATCCAGAGTTCTCTGGGGACAAAAAGGCTGTGATTAAAATTAGAGTTTACATCTTGATGTAACCTAAACATCACACTTACTGTGCTCTTAGGAAAAGCATCAAAATTGGACATCACCATTTCTTCTCTTCAAATTACAGTGTCAATCCAGAAGCACATTTTAGTATTCTGCAGTGGACCACTGGATTTCTTACATGTCTTGCTGTATTTCTCATTCCAAAGTTAGCGTCCCAATGGAGATACCAGAGTATCTCCAGGCTTTCCCTGTGCCTGGGGACAGCCTGAGCCTGTGCTGTCTCTAGAAACCTAACATAGTGCCTACCAACTATCTTCTGTGTGGTCCAGTACAGTGTTAAGGTCTGTGCAAACATTAAGATGAGCAAAGGATATTTTAGTTTTTGACCCTGCCCAAACATTTTTCCAAAATCAGAAGTACAAGAGACACAAGGTCTTGATTACTGATCATGATACACATTTAACAGCTAAAGCAATAAGAAACTACCAGCATAGACCCACATTCAGACCTTCTGGACTTGGCAAGAGAAGCCAATTCTGGCTATGGACTATGTTCCTGGCCCTTTGCTGGGTGCTGGAGAGAGATATTCATCAGACACAAATCTGCACTTGAGGAGTTTTCTTGGAACACATGGAGCAAGGGTTTGAGCATTTCTAGGGAAAAACAAACAAACAAACAAACCAACCAACCAACCTCTGTGTTCACTTAGGATAAACAGACTAGTTTGAATAGGAAACTGACTTCTGTAAAGTTCATCTACCTTGTACTATTTAAGACAACCTTTCTCATTAATTGAAGGATGGATCATCTACATTTTGTTGTCCAGATGTTCCTGAGAAAAATGGGAAGCAAAATTTAAACAAGGTCTTGGAGAATTACAAAGAATCTGACAAATTAAAAATTCAGTCATTCCCTTGGAATTTTAGACTCTTAATCTTTCTCTTGTTTAAATTTTTCAGAAGACCAGTTAAACATTCACTTCGGCTGCACTTAGTATCAGTATATTTTTCATTGTATTATTTGTGAGGTATATATATATATGTATATAATTTTGAACCATTGACATAAACCACTCACTGGTATCAGTTTATTTCCTATTGTATTTTGAAAAATATTTTTAAGGGTTTTGTATAGAATAAAAATTGGCTTAAAATTTCTGAAACTTTACAGAATTGATTATTTCAAGCAGCTTTAAGGACGGTAATGAGAATTTGAAATATACAAATGTTGGATTTTAATTTGCTTCTCTTTTGCATTTAAGCAATGTAGTGTAAAAATCATTCCTGCATTTTTATCAAATTTAAGTTTACTACTGTTTTGACCATCTGTTAAATGTCTATTTTGATGTGTAGCTTTTCCTGAGTTCATCATTTAAGAGCATCTCCAAATTAAAATTTTACAAATGAAAATTTGAACATGACTGAGTGAAATTTACTGTGGAAATCTGACAATTTTGATGGTGGCCATCAGACAGTGAGAAGGAATGCTTTGTGCAGCCTTCTCCTGGCTTGTCTTCTGGGTTCAGAGGTTCATGGTAGGAACACCCTGGAAACTGTAATGAAATGAAAAAGAGCTAAAATATTTCATCGAAAGGGTATAATTACTTATGATCAAATGCAGCCACACAACTGGCTAGGATACAGCTTTGAAAAGCCATTCCAAAGCAGATGAACAGAATATTCTTAACACTGTCCAACACTTCTGGCCCATTTCCCCTTGAATATGTTATCACCACTTCTATTACAGTCCTTGCATATATGGGACTACACTCTTGGCTTTGCAATCTTTTGGAAGGCACTATGGAGCCCTTCTCTTTCTACTATAGCCCTGGGGGATTTTTGCTTGTGTTGAGTTCAGCTAGTGTGTCACTGTTTGGAAGTCTAATAGTGACCATAATTACTATTGTTTCCTTCAAATGTCATCCATTAGCTGTATTTGGCTCACTTGAATTTTTTCTGAGCCTCCTACATTCTAGCTTCAAGGAGATGCTTGCTAATGACTTCATTTTTTTTTTTTTCAGGTAATGCACCTGCTAAAGCCATCTTTTTATTCTGTGTCAAGTCCCCCATCCAAATTTTCATAGCCTTTGATTTCCTTCTACTTACTCTTCCTCCATGGTTACAACTCCGTAACCAATCACAGAGGATTCTCAAGATCCCTGAACTGGACAGAGCTTTGATTTGCATTTAATCTCCTCAGCAGAGTGAACTAGGCATTTTCTACAACTGTTTCTAAAATCCCTGGTGCAATTGCTACTTAAAGGTATTACAGGTATGGTTTCAGGGGTTTTAATTTTGGACTCTATACAATTATTTTGTTTCAAGTAATGCTACCTTATTTCTTTTCTCTTGTTTTAATGAAAACTGCCTCCAAGTTCCCATCTCTTTAACTTAATGAACATTTTTTCACAACTTATTTTTGGGCTCCTTCTTTTTCCTTCCCTCCACCCCCGTGCAAATGTTCCAGGGACCATTCTTAAGCAACTTCCATCTTTGGGTCACATTGTTAAGCAGATAGAAATTCTAACAGTTTCTACATGCATAGGAGCTGAGCCTCTGGGAGACGCTTTCTTAAGGTCCATCCTGAAGCTACCCTCTGAGGTTCCCTACGACTCTGGGGCACTGCTAAGAGTGATAGACTATGACCCTGACATTTTATATTATTAATTCTTTCCAAACTTGGAGAAGACCACACAAGCTTACTTCTGCTCTAGCACCTTACTATCACCCTTCCCTTTCACAAATAACCAGCTTCACCTAAACCCCAGTGGACCTTTAAGCACTTAGCATTGCCACACATTCTGGAGAATTCATTGGAAAAATATGCTAAAACAATTTCTTTTTTTTTTTTAATTTTTTACATAAGCCTTGTTTAGTCGCCCTACCCCAAACCTTCCATGGCACAGTATATCACCTGCCCTCTGAGCCACAGCTGAGCCACCTGTCCTTTGTGTCACCTCCATGCCACAACTCTTTGGTTTCTAATTTCCCTCTGCTTTATCTTTACCAAAGCCCAAGAAACAAATCTATTTCTTCTCTATATTCCTTTCCTCCATTTTAAATTTTCTATGCCTTGTTCCCTCAAGATAAGTGACTTTCAAGTCACATATACTAAAAGAGAAATGCTTGTGGTTGCCCAGAAAGTAAACAGAAGTAGGTATGCATACACACGACACCTCAGGAAAAAAGTATGTGTAGGGGAGCAGAGTGTGTTCATGCATTGATTCAACAAACATTAACTGAGCATCTACAATGTGCCAAGAAGTTCTCCAACCTGGGAAATAAATGAATCCATAAGATGGAATCCCTGCTCTTAAGGAATTTACAGTGTTTTGGGAGAGACCCAAGACCAATGAATTGGGAATGAGGACACTGACTTCTGAGCCAGAGAGATGAGCAGGAGGTGGTGGTGCTAGTGGAGTCTTGGGTGGGGGTAGGCGTGAGGGTGGGGGATTTTCTACTCACTGGGAGAAATTCCAGAGTTTTTCAGAAAGAAGCCAAGTCTGAGGGGCACCCACAGAATCACACAGTAAGAGGGATGGCAGGAAGAGTGTGTTCCAGCACATGCAGGGTCAAGAACATGCAGCAGGGTCAAGGAACTAGAGAAAAAAGGATTCTTTTCCCGAAACTCAAAAGTGCTTCACTCTGGCTGGAACATGTCCTGCTGGGTGGGACATGGCTGGAGGGAAGCTTGTGGAACCACGGGACAGGGGAAGGATTGAGGAAGTTCTTCTAACAACTTAAAACACCCAAATGACCCCACAATTCAAGAACAACTGCTGATTGAAATCTGTTCTGTGAAGCTACTTCTTGCCCTCCCTTTGTTTGAGTGGAAGCTCGGGCTGGTTCCATAATTTTTCCAGAAACTCTCAGGTAATAACCAGCCCTTCAGTAAATTTTAGTCATAGGGCAGATCCATTTCAGTAACTAAAATACCCAGCCCTGTGTAATAGTGAAAACAGAGAACTTTATTTCAAGCTTTTTCCCTTTTTCAGTAATGGGTGTGGTTATCTTCACTCTGATTCCCAGCCTTGAGCTTTTCTTCTGCTCTCCCATTCTGGGCCTTGATTTCCACCCCAACATTCAGGAATGGGGCAGTGAGTTGGTTTTCACGGGACCTGGGTTGTGGGTGTTCTGGGCTTGGTGTGTGTTCACGGCTGACTCTTCTGTGGAGTACTATTGAGTGTCCCCTAGATTTCCCCACTGAGCACATTTAACTGTACTTGCCAGCCATGGGCAAAAAAGCAAGTCAGCAATGACCTCTACTTCAGTCAAATGCTCCTCCCACCACTACCATCTCCCTCCCTAGCAACCATCCTGGACATGATTTAATTTTGGTTCCTGGATAGCTTCTTCTCCTGGGGCAACACATCTGGTCTACACAGCACAGCAAACCATCTTAGCTCCACTTCCTATCCTTGGCAATACAGCCACTTCCCAGTAAAGCTGAGCCTCTAACCTGCTGCCTCAGCCCCTTTCCTAAGAGCTGTTGTCTGTGGGTTAGTACCAGTGCATCTGCTTTGCAAAATCCAAGGAATGCATGTCAAGGGCCCTATGTGGTCCCTTCAGTTTTCTTTCCTTAGTGATGGAAGAAGTAAAATGCCTCATCACCTCAAGATCTCTCTAAAAGAGGGTCCTTTTCTTTCCCTAGTGTCACACATTTTATACCATTCATGTAGGACTCAGGCTTGGAATTGATTTGTGACCACCTTATTTGTCATTTTTAGCTCCTCGTTAAAAAAAAAAAAAAGAGCCACACAGTTTTCCCACCTTTTTTTTTTTTCCCTAGGCCTATTAGAATCTCAATGAAAGCAAAACAAGAGCCCTGTTTTAACCCCTTGTTATATAAAGAGTTTGTGCTTTATTTTGGTAAGGGAGGGGTCCTTAAATTTGCTTAACATCCCCAAATGTGGCACCAAGGACATGAATCCTGACATCCAAAAGGCCTATCCTTGATACCATCTGCTTCTCCCCACTCCACAGTCCTGCACAGCAACCACCTTTAAGAAAAAAGGGTGGGTGGTTTCCAGTTGTCACATTCTTCAAAGACTGCCCAAGAACAAGGGGAAGTGTTACCAAATTCAAATTAGAGTCAGATAAGACAGGGAGGTGGAGACTGCCACACAGAATGCCCAAAGCCTGGATGCTCCACTCTACCCAATTTCTTTATTCTCTTTATACCCTTAGGCTAAATGGGATCAGACACTTGACCCATAGGTGGGGTGAGTATGTGTTGAATAGAGTAATTAGGGAGGAATGGGCATTTTGGGGGCCCTGAGACTCTTCCATGTTCTTGACACAGCTTCCTCAGTTGCTCCCTGCAGGGTCTCCAGTTGTGCCTCTTCCCTGAAACCACATCTCTTTCACCGGAATTTTGGGAACCAAGAAACAAAGCTGCTCAGGCCATAGCCCAGGAGGGGGAAGAGAGAGCTCTGTTATGATTGAGAGCTCCTTCTGCCTCTGCTCTCTGTCCTTCCTCTTCCATCTGCCTAGGATTCTCCCTTTTTCTGTGTCCCCATATAATCAGATTCCCTTGTAATGCATTTCTTTCCCCTGCTCCCTATTTAGTTGTCTCCCTTCAGGTCTCTAAGTTTTTGTCATTTTATCTCTGCCTTTCTCTTTCTTGAGAAAACTCTTATAAAATTGTTTCTCTATTTCTTTCTTTCTATTCTGCCAGCATCAGGATGTGAGTGTTCATCTTTTATCTTGCTTATCTAATATTTCCTGGGACAAGCAGGGATGGCAGGAGCCTGAACTGGTCACAAAGACAATAAGGATGTGGAAGGAACAAATTGCCATACTACTACCCAAGGAATAGTAGGTTCAGCCAGATTATCCTGTCCTGGAAAACTATCTGGATATCCCATTCCCACATTCTCTCTTACCTGCCCCACCTTTCTCTCCACCCCCCTGCAATTATTAACTATGAGAAAAAAACATCTGAAGAGATCAAGCTCCTTTATCATCATCTTCACTGTCTGGCTCTTTATTCTCCGAGTGGGAATAGCAAGAAATCACCCACTGTCTTTTCCTTGAACCCCAGTGCTGTTTATAAATTCCCATAGGATAACTCTTCAAAGGATACTCTACCCACCTGGCCCAGCCTCCCTTTCCTGCAGTTTCTCCGGTCCCTTCTCAATAGTGACTTTCTCAATGGGAAAAACCAACACTCAATTGACTTTGAATTCCCAACACCACTAGCAGCCTGGCCAAAGCTCAGTAAACGTAAACTAGAGTGATATTCATCAGTGATAGTAGATGAGAACTTCTAAAATGTTTTTATGTATCTATTAAGTCAGAGGGAAAAGCCAACTAAAGTATGAAGACAGGATGAGAAGATTTGAAGGGAAAGAGGAAAAAAAAAGGTGGATGGACTGTGTGTTGTATTTTTAAGGCCAAAACCCTAAAACTGAGCAGTTTCTCTGAACAGTCTGAGACTGCTGTGGGTTCTTGAGAGCTCTATGCCTGCACTGTGAGGAAGCCCACAAGGGTGCAGGTCTCCTTTAGTAAAGGATCAAGACTGATCCCAAATCCCAGCTGATGGAAACTCTGGTCTCAGCTTTTAGGTTTTGCTTTTGATTATTGATCAAAATACAATGGGACCCTTTTTCAAGCCAAGGAAGACCATCCATGCCTCCTCCTTCTCTTGCCCATTGCTTGCCACAGAGAAATCTGGGTCCGGCTGCTGTTGAAGGTCTCTGGAATTTGATTTAGCTTCAAATGATGCTTTGATAAAATTCTCGAGAAAGCAGACATCCTGGTATGATTTACTAAGTACTCAATAGATGTTTGTTGAAATGGGTAGAAGATTATATTCCAGGTCTTACTGTGGATAATGACAAAACAAACACAACTAGCCTCTACTTTGAGAAATCTTAATGTGGCCATTGCATCAAAGCTAAAAATTAGAGAAGAAATGGTCCTTAATACTTCAGTACTCTTGTTTCGAAGACTTGATTAAAATTCAAGAGTATCTACCAACTTCAGCTTACTCCCCCCTCTCCTCCGACCATTAGAGGCCAATCAGATGGGAGTGAGCTCAAAGGTCTGGCTGTCAGTGCCAGCTAGAATACAGGACTGAGATCCCAAGTGAGGCCAAATTCCAAAGATGACAAATGATGGCACGGTCTCCCCTCATTATACCAAAGTGGGGGGGCATGTTTCTTGACTACCCACCCAAAAGCCCATCACTGGACACTTCCTCTTGCCCTTGCTTAGGGTGAAGAGAGCCTGGATCTTGGGTAGCATCTAAATACATCTGATAAATCACTGGCCCTGTGTTTGAATAATTTATTTTAAAAGTAGAGGAGATTAAATGAGCTGGGGAGATTTTCGTAGCCCCAAACTCTCTGATCCACATCCCACCACATTTTCCCTCTTTCCTTCAATTTGTACCAGGGGTTTACTTGGGGGTGGGTGAGTGTGATGATTGTGGAGTACATTTCCAGCCTCTCAGGTATTTTTGCCCAGGACCAATGGCCAGAATCTTTTTTCCCTCCCCCATTGCTTCAAACACTTCTCGCATCTGTCCTTTATTTCCATTCCCTCTTCCTTCTCCTTCTCAGGACTTTTCCGAGTGTTGAAGTCTCAAGCGTGTGGGAGAACTCGGGGTGCTAGTGGTACCGGCCCCGATGAGACAGGTTATTGTAGATGAGAACTCAGCTTCTGCTCTTTTGCCCTCCCTGAATCTTGCCCAAGTTTGGTTATAGAGAGATACCTTTGCTTCTGCCTTCTGCTGACGTTCCTTATCAGTTATCTATCTGTCTGTCTATCTATCTATCTATCTATCAACTCCCCACTCTTCGCCCTGGATTTTCTTCCAGGAGATGCTTTCAATTCTTTTGCTATATTTCTTCTGCTATGATTCTGTTGTTCTATCTCTTCATTTTGTTATTTTTTTGCATCTCTATGTATCTGTGTAGCTCTCTCTGTACCTACAAGATTCTCCTTCTCTGACTGGGACATCCCAGCTTTTATATATATATATATATACACATATATATGTATTTATATATATGTATATACATATATATATATATATATATTTTTTTTTTTTTTTCTCACAGGAAGGCAGGGCACAGAGGTGGCAGAAGTGGAGCGAGAAACCACCTGACTATTCCTGGGGTATGCTCCAGCAAACCAGCTTAGAACTAGAGGAATGGGGAACAACTGTCTGCCTTCAGGTCATTTTCCATCCCCCTCATCCCCTTCTGGGCTTGCCTTTAATCATTCTTCTTTCTTCCAACAGCCATCATTTGGTGAAATGACATGTTCATGAAACCACATCTCACCTTCTGCCCACCTGGCTCTCTGCCTTCCAGCTAGGAACTCTGATAAGATAGCTACTTGCTTCAAATACAGGTCCCACATCCAGAAAGGCTAAATCCTTTGAGACGTCTGTGATTCCTATGAGTCTGGAGATCCTCTACTACATCAGCAAGCTACTGGCCAGGGGCTCCTTATGCCCACCCCAGCCATTCATGAATTAGGGTCTTCATGGGTCTCTTCCATTTGCCATCCAAGAGACTGAGTTCCTATGTTAACTTAAAAACTCAACTTTTCCTTTAGTGTCCTGGGAGGTACTGAAGGTTATTTCACAAGATTAAGTGCTTTTAGAGGAAAAGACACTGTTTCTCATCCATTGTTGTATCCCCAAGAAGGACTTGTTAGAGTATCTGGCCAATACTTCAGTTTTCATGATGTATTTTGAATGACATTAGAATATTAACATCTAATTCCCAAGGCTAACTTTTATGTATCCCCGAGATAAAGAAATATGCAGCCATCTAGGAGTCAGAAATGGCAAAGGAGCTAGGAGGAGGAGGCAGGAATATGAATCCATGACTTTTAGAAAGGATTGTCAGGTACGTCATAGCTTCTCTGTGTCACAGTACTTGCTACTGAAGAATCCTAACAGATCCCAGGCAACCTGCAGTCAGTCAGTGACTCAGGGATGCCAGGAGTTCCCAGAAGATCTTGCCTTCCCAAGCAGTTGTAACCAAAACTACAGACCAGGACAATCCCCTTCAGCCCTTGGCTAAAAAAAAAAAAAAAAAAATGCATTAAGTTTAGAGGCTTAATTACTAAATGTGGAAAAGAACAGAGTCCACAAATGCTCCCTTCAAAATAGACATCCTCTCTCCTTCACAGCACAAGGTCACATCTGTCAAAGATGCAAGATTCCCAGAGGCCCACAGAGCAGCAGGACGGTGCCCCAAGGTTCAGTGGGAGCAAAGGCCTGCCAGAAGAGCCAGTCCAAAGGAGTCAGCCAGGGGTGACTGAAGCCAAGGGTGGGGGAAAGCAACCCCAATCAAAGGGAAGGATGAGGTTTTCGAAAGAAGGATCGGAACAATGCATTCTTCTCAACAACCCACCTTTGCCTTGTCTTCCTTAAAGGACCTATACCACACCATAGATTAGCGTGTGAATAAGAGTATGCCCAGACTATGGTTGGAAAGCCATTTTTTGTCCCACCTGGAGCAGGCAGCTCACTAGTTCCTGGCTGGATATATGTCCCTTCCAGGAGGTAAAGGGAAATCAAGGCTGACCCTAGTTACTATAGTTCTTCCTGGGGGTGATAGTCCCCCCAGGCCCAAGTCTTTTATTTTGGGAATGCCTATTTTGAAGGGAGAATCTATGGTCTCAGTCAATTTAGTGCACTTTGATGCCACATCTGAATTATGGCCTGGCTGAGAACCCCCAAGTAGGGTGGAGGACTCAAGGGGACAAGCCCAGAGGAAGGATGCCTAGCAGGGGGATTCACAAGAACTTGAAGTTCTCCATTAAATTCTCCCTGACCACAGTCCTCCCTCTCGGCCCCACACCATCCCTTCCAACCTACACAAACTCCCCAGTGTGGGCAGGGTAGGGGCCAGACAGGAGCTAGCCCCAGCCCCACCCTTCAGTGAAATTCCTTGTTTCTATTTTTCCCCCTCTCTGGAAAACTTACAAGGCTCATGCTACATGGATTTCTTCCTCTTCCTCAGTAATTTTTGCTGAGAGTCATGACAAGGAATGGGCAAGCCAGGTAGCAATTTTTCCTGCGTGCCCAGCTATCACTGCCTTTCATTTCTGTCAGAGTTCTTTCAAGAGCATAATGGGAACATGATATATATTCGTTGCAAGAAACACTTTGGCTCCTTATTGCCCTAGTGCCCAGTCAGCTCTGCCTTCTCCAGCTGGTCACCTTCCCTCAGAGTCTCCATTTCTACAACATCCTTAGTTTTCTCTCCAGGGCTCTGCTCTGTTCCTTGACTCTGAGGATTTATGTCTCCACCCTTTCTGCTGCTCTTCTTTGCTATTTCTTTTTGTACTTAGTCTTGTTTCAGAGTCTATATTATGTATTGGGTTTCCCTAAAAAAAAAAAAAAGAAGAAGAAGAAGAAGACTGTCTCTGGGGAGACAAAATAAGGACAATGAGGCAAGGAAGGATCATGGACCCTCTGGGAAGGACAAAACCACCTTCCTTTCCTGGTCTCCTTCTTGAGTGTTGAGAGATTTTGAGCCCGGTGGTTCCCATTGTCCACTGTCTGGAGAGCGATAGTCTATAAGGGACAAGTCCCTTACCCATCCCGTTCCATTTCCCACTTCAACTGGAAATAGCAAAGGGTTCTCGTTCTATACATTGTACTTCAATCCCGTAAGCCTGGACCCTAGGAAATACCCTTCCCCAACCCCCATCACCCACTCCATGAACTGGGATCCTATCTGTCTCATAGTCCCTGTGCTAGTCTAAAGATAGACCAATGACCTCCAAAAGCATTTTCATTACAGGAGTTGCCAGGTCATGCAGTCTTTTACTATGGTTGACTGAATGATTCCGGGCTTCTCTGAGTGTTATGTTAGGGCACTCCGAACACTATTTCGCATTTACAGACATAAGATTATACACTTGACTGTCTGTCTCCCTCCCCCACTCAGACTATGAGCTGACTGAAGGCAGGAAACTCTTGTTAAGGTAAGAACTTGGATCCTTTTCTCACTTTCACCTTTCTCACTAGCAGATATATTGATGGGATCGATAGAATATTCTAGAAGAACATGTCTAGAAGTTAGCTGTATTCAAAGGACACAGATTAAGAAAAAAAATTAGAATCAGCCCGAGGAACAATCCACGGCCTAAGACCTCAGGTCCAGATATCTTATGTAATTCAACTGTAATTTGGTCATTTCTTGAACTCCACAGCTTCCCTCTTAGGAGAGCTGTGCCAGGCATACTTTGAAGGCTTTGTTGGCTCTTGGCTTCTCAGGGATGCCTGGGTTTCGAGAGGGAGTAAAATAAAGTTCCTGGTTTGGGCTTTCACAGAAGCCAGAAGAGCCCCTGATACTTTTGCAGTGGCTAGAAACTTACTGAAAGGTAACTGGTCCTTGACCCTGTACTCCCCCACCTTGTGTTAAGCTAACAAACTTTCTCTGGGGAACACTCCTAGCCAAGTGTTACCATTTTCCTTCTGAGAAGGAGAGCGCTTATCATTATTTGTGCAGGAATACTGACATAGGAGTTTGTGGATGAAGGAAGAAAGCAAACATACTTCCTTTGGGCTTTTTGGAAAGGAGAGCCCATAAGGAAGGACTGAAGGGAAAGGAGGAGAGAAATTTCCCAAATGGCTTAGGATAGCCTGGGCCATAGATCTGGGCAGGATCTGGAGGTAGCAGCAGGCACGTCCAAGGTGGAGATGAACTTTACCAGAGGCTGTGCAAAGCCTGGGGTCAGGGCTGTGGGTTCCTGGCTCCAGAGAGGCAGCTTCTGAGGGCAGCAGCCAGGGCCAGTCCTCCAAGGGCATGTCTCATGGACTCTGTGCTGCTTCCATCTGCACACTTGCCCTGCAAAGGATCTCTGCACATGGGTACAAGGTCAGCTGGTCTAGAGACTGAGGCATCGCTCAATTCGGAAAGGGAAGTGGCAGCTTCCTGTCCAGCCAGGCATCCAGTCCTGCATTGTTTCCCCTCTCCTCTTCGATCCTTCTCAATTCATGTGGGCCCTCCATCCCCAGAAAGTAGGCGGGCAAATCCACAGCTGAGGACATGAGTCATGACGTCGACAGCAAGTGCCTTTTGAGTCACACAGTATCTTGACCATCACATTTTGGGAATGTTTTCCACACCCAGCAATTTTCTCTGCCTCTGAAAATTTCTGATTTCTTATTTGGTATCTTCTTGAACCATGAAATCCAAAAGAATATGGTTCTTCTCAGCCTGGGGCAGAGTATGGCCAGCTGTTTCCTTTCTCTGCTCTGGAGTGCTCTGGCACATGAAGGGCTGTGTTCACACTGCACTCTCTTTACTCTTATCTGTGAACCTCCCACCCTGCCCATGTTCCTTCCGTTTCTTTCTCCCTGTCTGCAGATGCAACCACAAAATTTCTTACTGCCTCACCAGGGTCTTGTGTCCTCTAGGCTTTTGAGATGGATCCAGTCCTCTTCCTTTTGCTCTCCTCCTCAGTCATGACCAGGCTGGAGGCCAGTAAAGTCAAAGGCTGCAGGAGAAGCGTGAGCCCTGCCTCACTCCTGTCCATTCTCCAAGCTGGAGGGGGGCCAGCTTTCTTTTTTTTTCTTCTCAATGCCCTGTTTTTCTTTCTTTTCTTTTTTTAAAATTATGTTAAAATGTACATAAGTTTTTCCATTAAACCATTTCCCAGGCTCTGTTTCTGATTCTGAGGAAGCACAGAGTTGGTGATACTCTAACATGGTCCCACTCCGTGAGCCCTTCAGACTTCACTGACCAACATCTGTGTTGTCACCTTCTTCTTGGGACCAATCCCTGGTCATCTGCACTTTGGCTGGGGATACCAAGAAGGCAACTTCCAGGCACAATCCCAGCCCTTGTGAGCACCCCAAGGTCTGGATCTTGGGGCTCCCTGGTCTCCCTTCTCTAGTCCTGTTCTGGTCTCAGAAAGCACCTGACCCTCCAGAACCCCTCACAAACCTGGAGTCTCTAGTTTTTTAAAGCTTGCCCACATAGGACATGTAGCTTCTAAGATTTTTCCTTGTCCCTAAAATGTTAGTAGAGCACAAAGGGACATTATAGGAATTTGGACACCCAGAGCAGCAAGTTGGTGAGATCTTGATGAGCACAGACCTAGCTCATTGCTTGCCACTCCCAAAGTAGAAGTGATTTCCTGATGACATTTTCATTGTCTTCACCATCTAAAGTGGATTTAGCCCTTGGTGAGGTGCGAGGTAAGAGAAAGACTATGCACATTGACATCAGAGGTCTAACGAAGGCCATGGTGAACATTTGTGACCATCGTCCTCTCCCCCTGATGATTAGAACCGCAGCTTTCCCTGGGTTGTGGTGAGTAACTTGAGAGCAGGAACCATGTGGCCCAATCATTGTCGTGTCCCAAACCAAGTTCAAGTTCAGAGCTGTTTGGTGACAAACACATGAGGAAATAACAGAGGGGTATGATTGAATGAGAACAGAAAAGAGAGCAGATGAGAGGGCTTGTTTCATCACCACCTACTCAGTAGGGTCATGTGGGGACATTCTGGGCAACCCTCCCTTGGGAGTCCAAGTCAAGGGCAAGGTATCTATGGCTTCCTTGCCAAGGAGGTAGAAATCACGGAGACCCCATGGCAGATCAAATAGTCAAAGCAGCTGATCCAGAGAAAGTCATCTGGGGAACCTGGTTAACAAGAACTCGTCAACCTAAACCCCGACCCAGGCTGCTGCTTCGCTTCTTGAACTGAATTGGGATTTCACCATCTTCCAAGGGCCCCACCCTTCCCCAGCTACCATGCCATGGGGCAGCTTGGGTCTTCTGCCAGTTTTGGTCTCTACTGAGTGCCCTGGAGTCAGTAAGCTCTGTGGTATGAGCAGCAGGGGAACCTCGTCCCACCTGAAGGGGTTCTTGAGCCCACAGTGGCTCTCCTCTCAGGGCAAGTGGGCTGGAAGGCAGATAGGGCCAGCCAGAACAATGACTCTGAGCAGGGACTCCTGGGGCTCCCAGGGCCCAGCCTCAATTGCAAACACTGCAACTGCTTATTCCATGTAGTTCCTGGACACACAACCCCCAACACTTCCCCTGTGGAAGATAGCTTTTCTCTCCAATTTCTGGCCCCAGGCTGTGCGCCAACCTCCATTTGAACCTCCTTAGGCCTTGGATTCTCAGGGCTTCCTGGGCTTAAGGGGAGAAGAGAGGGAAACTTCTAGAAGGATGGAGGGATTCAAGACCTTGCTTCTGTGGAAATGTGGAAATGGACCTATGTCCCCACATTGCCCAGTCCCAAATGTGCCTCTTCCCTTGGATTATCCAGTTATATTCCCATCAGTGGGAAACAGGATGTCATCAAGATGGGATCTTTCTGGGTTGAAATAGAAAAGCATGAGGGCTGCCAGTCCTCTTCAGAGTTGGAGGACACCCTTTGTGGTAAGAGGCTGGGAGGGTCTCTGACTATGGGATGGGAAACTCAGCTATCCCCATCGAGGGCACCTGGACAGGGTTGGGAGGCAGGCAGGCTCTGAAAGACACTTGCTGATTTCCTTGGGGCTAGCCCAGAACAGGGGGTCCCAGCAGGTACCAGAGTGGTCACTTGTAGGCTGGAGATGAGCTTCTCTCCAAGGAACATCTGCACAATGCTACCTTCAGCTCATGGACTGCTCACTTCAGCCTCCTCTGTTTTTCTTCATCAGTGTTTATTCCAGGAGAGGCTAGTCTTGAGTTAGGAGCAGGGGGCACAAAAATGAAGCACATGTCTGCACAGATAGCATGGAACATGGCTACATTTCTGCTCCCAGTAGGAAAGTTTTTCTTGCCAACTCAGTGTTTGGTCCACTTGGCTGTCCTAGCCGCCCCCCAGCCTCTGCACCCATCTCGAAGGCTCTGCTCCCCCACAGCTCCCTTCCCTGGGCAAGGTCCAGCCAGTTGGTCCCTTGGTCACCTCTCTCCTTGTCCTCATTTCCGTCTGACTCTGGTCCCCCAAAGCAACACTCCCTCTCACCTCCTTTTTACATATAATGACATTTCAAGTATGATTCTTTTCTCTTTGGTCCATCTCCCAGCTCTGCACTCTCTCCCTTAATTTCTTTCTGCAGATTAAGGCCTCAGCAATTCTACCTCCTTTTCTTGCCCCACCCCGTCCAAAGTCCCAGGTTGTCCAGGGTTCGAGACTGGTCAAACAGCCCTCTGTTTGGACCTCTTTCTCAGAAGGGATGGATGAAGGCAGGAGTGACAGGGAGGGAGCAGGCCCAGCTGGGTCTAGTTTGTCCTCCTATCCTCCCTGCTGAGGGAGGGACAACTTCCTTTCCTGCCAGGCCCTGTTTCTGATGGCAAGAAAGTGCCATCTTGGTGATGCTCCAATGTCACCCCACCTTTCCCTGGTTCCTTCTGTGAATCTCCGAGACTCCCCATTGGCCATCACCTGGGTTATTACCACTTTCCTGGAGCCAGCCCATGGCTTCTGCCCTTTCGCTGATGATACCAAAGAGGCAGCTTCCAGGTACAATACCAGCCCCTGTGAGCACTCACATCCACAAAGCCTGGATTTGGGGGATTTCCCTTCCTCAGTCCTGCACTGATCTCAGGAAGCATCTGACCCTTGTCCATGACAAGTCCGTGCCACCCTCAGAACTCTTTACAAATTTTGGGTCTCCAGCATTTGGAGTCATGTTCAACGGCTTCCTTAGTCACTCCCACAGACTATCAAAGTCCTGAGTGGTTTCTTTTTCCCAAAATCAGTGCTGCTCAAGATGAGGACCCTAATAACATGGGTGAGTATATAGGGTATTTTTTTTTGTTGTTGTTGTTTGTTTTTGTTGTTTTGTTAGATTCTACTTCTGAGTTGGCAAAGAACAGTCTAGCTTCCAACTTCCTCACTGGTCACAGTGAATCCTTCATATTTCCTGACTGAGAGGATTCCCCTGACATTTCTCTAACGTTCATTTTCTCTAGGTGCATATATGTATGCAGGCCATGACCACAGGATGTATAGACCCAAGCCATCAGGCCGGGCCTTGCATTTCTGTTTCCATTCCCAGCATGCCAGCATGCCCTTTCTCACTACAGACGAAGATACCCGAATACAGGAACTTTGTCTCATTCATCTTTGTATCTCCACTGCCTAGTAAAACTCAACGATTTGATAAGGCAATGACCTTATGCATGGGTGAAACCCTGGACAAACACCAGAGGGTACTGGCAAAAGGAAAAATCAAAAGGGAAGTGAGACACACCCCAGGAAGCAGGAAGGACGCCACCCCCTGCCAAGATGCATGGTAGTTGGGCCAGTGGAAAGCTGGTTGACTGGAACAGTCTTCTGAAGGGATTGTCCCACAAAACCCTCTATCGACATCTGCTGGGAAGCACATGCAAGCAACACCAGAGTTAGGTGTCCCTGAGCCCTTCTTGTCTGAAGAGAAATCTGGTTCCAAATCTTCCTGCTGGGCTGGTGCCCACTGAGCTATGTGGAGAGCCACTAACTCTCTTCCTTGAGACCACTTCCTTTCCCCAGACTTCTGATTCCAGTTTCCATTCCTGTTTGTGGCCTGTCTCCAGGCTGGTGACTGGTGCACCCCTGGAGGAGGCCAGAAGGAGCTCTCCCACTAGCAGGGGGGAGGGAAGGAAAAGTGTCAGTGGCTCCTGCTAGGGTTTCCCTGAGCAGCCTGGCAGGGGGTCTCAGAGGAGGGAACATGCCTCGGCACCCCTCTCTCTTATCTATTCCCTGAACCCCAGAGTTCCTCAGGCAGCCTTCCTGGAGGTGTCAGCTCAACATCTTCCTCAGCTTAGGAGCTATTTCCAGGTCTCTCTCATACCTAACTTCCCCTTGTGTGCCCTGGATGGGTGACCCAGGCTGGGGTGTGAGGGATTCAGAAGGCCCCCTCGCCCACCCCTCCCCCTCCCTCCCAGGGTTCCATACTGGGTGCTTAACTGTCCACCATTAGAGGGGTGTTTCCTGGACACTGAACTGATGATTACTGTTAAGCTGTTTATTTCTTTCTGAAAAGGATCCCTAGTTGCCACCCTCCCACCCCCACCCTACTTCTCCCCTCCTTTCCTTTGTTTTTGGGGCTCAGCTCCCATGAGGGAGAGTTGGAAGATGGAACGAAGGGACATAGACAATAGAAGGGCACTTTTGGGCTTTCTGTCCCCTCCTGTCTGTGCTCTGCCTGGCCCCTTTACTTCCTGCCTCTGCCTGCCTCCCTCTCAGCAATGACTTGGGAAGGAAGAGGACACCCCACAGGTCCCCGGGCCACCCCCCCACCAGGCCTGGTCAGTGCTCTGCCTCTGTCCTTCATTCCCCCCTGTGCTGCCTCTGGACTTGGCCTTCCCTAGGCTTCCATCTTTCTGCCTCCCTTTTCCTCCCTTACCCACCCACCCTACTCTTTTTGGCTTCCCACCATTTCCCCTCCCTTTTAGGTTCACTGCCCCATCTTGCCAAGAGTTTGCTTTATCTCTAATTTTCTCTTTCTCCCCCCCCCCCCGCCCAAACCCATCCCAGATGCTTTGCCCTTGAGATTTTTCCTTTCCTCCTGCATAGTCATCTCTCAATGGCTCTCTTTCACAATAACTGGGGCTTAGGTGGGTCAGGGATGGTTAGGGTCAGCAGGGGAGCAGGACTCAGCAGACACAGCCCAGACAGCCTTGTTTCCCCAGCCCCCACTTCCTTTCGCTTTTGCTATACCTAAGGCCTGAGCTCAGTGTCAGGGGCCGGACCATCGTCTTTGCCCACCTCCTAGGGCTAGCAAACCTGCTTCTGGTAGATGGCAGCCACCAGGTAATCTATCTCTATATATCTGTATATATTTGTGTAAAGGAACAGCTTTTTTTTTTTTCCAGGACCTATTAATTGAGGAGAGGTGTCTGTGCTGGTTCCCAAGCTGCTTGGTGGTCTCTCTGAAACCCGGTTTTCCCCTAAGAGAGGTGGGAACATCTCTCTCCCTTCAGGTCTGAGAGCCTCTGCTTCCCTCAGGAGGGCAAGAGAGTGAGTGAGCCAGTGGAGGGGACCAGTGGCCCCTGGGGCTGCCAGCCCCTCCCCCACCTCCAGTGGCAGTTGCTTCCGTTGGTGTTTCCAGGACTGCCTCTCAGGGCTCTAAGTATGCTGTGACAGTTGGCCGGTTGAGCATTCACTTCTCCCATGCAGCTCCTGGATGCAGAACTCTCTGGAAGCTGGGACTTCTAAAATGGCTCAGCGCAGACTTTTTGTTCAGCCTAGGCTGCTCTGCTCCCACTGAGCTCAGGGAACCGCATCTGAAACTTGCTGGATCCCGGGCTTCTTGGGGGCAGCCTGGGTATCAGAAAAGGAAGGGCTGCATGAGCTGTTCTGGGTGGGATTTCAGGGGCCTGGGAAAGCTCCTGCCTTTGCCAAGATACTCCCTTCTTCTTTCAGATGCCGTCCTAGCTCAGATATGTGATGTCCCAGCATTAAAGAGTCCTTCCCGGGATGAAGGACAGGCTTCTATTGAACTACCATTCCTTTGTGCGAAAGACACACTCCAAGCGGCCAGCATTCTGTGTCCTTCAATGCAAGTTGTCAACACCCTCTTCAGACCAGCAGCTGGGGTAAAGTCGGACTGGGGGTGGTAAAGGCGGAAAAACACGCCCAGTGTTCTTGAGCAGGTTGGGAGGGCAAGAGAAATCATCTGAAAACACACCCCAGATTTCCTAAATGGGCCTGGCAGGATCCCAGCCCAGAGGTCTTACCTCCTCAGGTTGGCCAGGAGCCTCTTGTAAGGATAGGGGTACCCAGGCATGAGGTTGGCCCACAGCCTGGCTCCAGGCAGGCTCCCTATATTATAGGAATGTCCTGATGCCTCTGTTTTCTCCCCCATCATAGACCCTCCAAGCAACAGTTCCCAGAAGCCATGACATGTCCCTGCAGCTGGAAGGCCTTCCAGGGAGAGCCGTCGTGGCCTCCTGGGCCCAGTGTTGCCTATGGAGGAAGGAAGGTAGGTAGTAGAGCTGAGTCAGCCTCCCGAAAGTCAACCCTGAGTTTTGTTTCTTCCTCTCCTCGCCATTGCCTGAATCTGGAGGGCTGCTGCCTGAGATGGTGAGAGGAACAGAGTGGGGCCAGGACAGAGAGGGGCCAGAGGAACAGCTTCACTTGTTTCTCCCTTTTTCTGCTGCTCTTAAGAATTAAAAATCAGAGAAGACTTTCTGAGGGAGACAGCCCCTCCCTGCCTGTCCTGCTCCCTCTCTCCAGCCTCTGCCTTTTGGAATCTTGCCTTGGGCACTCCTTGTCCTAGGTGATCTCCTTGACTTCGGTTTCTATTTCCACCTTTGAATATTTCTCTCATTCTTTTGTCTCTTTTGGTGGAAGCTATCTCTCCTCAGCTTTTCCATCAGTATGGGATCAGTGAGGATCCTGGTGCACATGGTCCCCAGGGCAGCTGGGTGGGCCTTGGCCAAACATCCCTACCCCAATGTGCTCTTCACTTACTCTTTCCCATGTGTGCCACAAAGTGAGAAAGTTCAGGAATCATTGTTCCACTAACTCACTTTCTTCCTCTCTGACATCTGAATGTCTTTGTGTACTCTTGTGCTTCTTAGCTTCCTCTTTTTCTTTTGTTCACAGACAAAGATTGAACCTCAGGTCAACAAAGGAGCCAAAAGACTCGAAGGGGAGGGAGCTATCTGACTCCACACAAGTGCATAGCCCACTGACTCAGGTGACACTGAGGGGAAACACCTTGCTTTCCCCATACTACTGTCCCTGCGGGTCAGGAATTCCTGACCTGATAGTACTCCCACACCAAAGTCCCTCCATTGGTCATCACGAAGGAGGAGAATAGTGTAGCACACCCGTCCCATTTTCTTTCCCCTTTGCCACCTGCTCTTTGATTGGGAATGACCAGGAGTCTCCAGATGGGACACCATCACTTGGCCCCAGGGGGAGGTTTCAGTCCAGGCTCCTCCCCAACTTTTGAGCTAGTTCCAAGGGAGCCCCTTAATCCCCAGACTGTTGGTGTGCAATGCTAGACCTGACACGTTTTCTCCATAATGTGTGCTCATGGCCAACCCCATTTCACATTTACTTGTTTTCCAATTCCAGGCTAAGGCTACATTCTCTTCACTGTCATGATGGCTCTTCCTCTTATGCTCTTGGAGGGCAAGACACTGTTTCTCATGCATTTCTGGATCCCTGGTGCTTAGCTCAGAACTTGGCATGTGTGCTCAGCACACGCCATTTTGAATAAAAGTATTTCAAACTGGTGTATACAAATGTCGAATTTCTTCTCTGAAGGCCGAGATAAGGGAGGTGGAAGAAACCTTGGTATCATCTGGTGTGCTCAGGAAGAAAGATGAAGGGATTGAGGAGACAGTGGGACAGGCAGGAATGCATTCAGGTCAGGACTTAGGCACCCGATTTTCCTATTGGTGTGGGGGTGGTGGTGAGACTCAGTTCCACACAAGGCCGAACTTGAGGGCACTTCATGGATTTCAGATTCAGGGACCATCACATTTACTATGAGTAGCAGCTGTGGCGAAAACCCTGGAAAAAGGCAAATCCTATCAGACTCTGATCCAATAGGAATTTCTTGCTTTGCCGAGGTAAGGCTCACGGCATTGCAGTGGAAATGGAACTGGGGATTTAAGGTATTTTATCGACCCACTCGCCATATACCCTCAAGTCTACTATGCCATTTTGTGAAGAGAGAAAGTCTGGGTTTCTAGTTATGGCTTTAAAATCTAGACTCTGAAACTGTTTCTGGGCCCCCCGAGTGCACAAGTTCCTGGGTGAGACTAAAATGTGGGGAAACAGTGTCTGCAGTGAAAGATGGTATGTGTGCATGGGTTCGGGGCTCTCTAGACAAGTGTAGCCATGATATTGTTAAATATGTTGTCTCCACTACTGGAGATGGCCAGGACTGCCCTGTCTTGCTTGGTATGGCTCAACATAGTAGGGTTGGCAAAGAGGTAAAAAGCGCGTCTAAGCAGAGAAGGAAATAACGAGGTGGGTGGATGAATGGTGACCACCACGGAGGTCCATGAGGCCTATGGAGTCCGCTCTTTTATACTTTCCCACTCCTGTCTTCCTTCTCTGTCCTCACTGCCGGTGCTGGAATTCAGACCATCATATCTCCTCTAACCCTTCCAAACCTACTCTCCCCACCATTGCCCACAGTGACCCCAGACTGGTCTTTCTAGAACTTGAATTTGATCAAGTTATAAGGAAAAACCCCATGGGACTTTCCATTGCCCAGCTCATTGGCTTGCAAGTCCCAATTTGCTCTCAGCTAATCTCCCCTTCTCTTTGGTTTCAGCTGCACAGGACAGCTCAGCCTTCCACAAAGCCTACCTTGTGCTTTCCTGCTTCTATGTGCACCCTGCCCCCCCCTCCACCCGATGAGCTCCTGGTCAGCTGTCAGATCTCCTTCTGGTCTTCCAATTCCTGTGTAGAATGGTTAGTCTTATGTATCAACTTGGTTAGTTTTATCTATCAACTTGGTTAGTCTTATGTATCAACTTGGTTAGTCTTACGTATCAGCTTGGTAAGCTACAGTACCCAGTTTTTCACTTAAACACTATGTATTTCTGTGATGGTATTTTAGAGATGTGGTTAATAGCTATCACTGGTTGATTTTAAGTAAAGATTACCTTTGATCATCTGGGTGTACCTTACTCAACTGAATGGCCTTATGAGTAAAATTGAGGTCTTCAAGAGGAAGACAAAATTCTGTTTCAAGTCTGTAGTATCTACTTCTGCCTCAGAGTTTCCAGCTTGATGGCTTGCCCTAAATTTAGGATTTGCCCAGCCAGACTCCATCATCATGTCAGTCAATTCCCTGAAATCATTCTTCATCTCTATATCTATCAATCAATTTATCTACCTATCTATCATCTATATGTCTGTCTGTCTTACCAGTTCTATTTCTCTGGAGAAGTCTTACTGATTGACTCTTACTTGTAAAATTGAGAAAGACATCGTTTGGATTCACTGGACACCTGATATATATAATTCTTAAAAGGCTTATCAATATTCTAAAAGGCTTTTTATCAATAGACTACAAGTGAAGAGATCCTGCCTGGGTGGTCTTAGTAGGCTTTAGAAGTGTCTGCTAGACCACACTCTCTAGATTGATGCTGGCAGAGCCGGCAAAGGAAGCATGAGTTTGGGGGCTAGCAGCCCATAGAGTCAAGGGCGTCAGAAGAGCCACATTTTCTTCCCATCCATCTCCCAACACCCCCGGTGCTCGAATGCAGAATACTTATTTTTAGAATGTTTTCTCTCACCCATAACTGGAGTTTTCTCCTTTTCAGACTTGTGCAGGAATCCCTGGGTCTGAAGGAGTCCCAAATTATTGGGAGGACCCCTCAGGCCATTTGTGACAGGTCATTAGCTGAGGCAAATG
>RCUC01163670.1:0-38887 GCA_003697995.1 Taxidea taxus jeffersonii | reverse complement strand
GGGGGGGGGGGCAGGAGGGTCAGTTTAAGTTTTACTGCATAAACAACAAAATCACTGTTTAACCAAGATGAAATCCCTCTGCTAAATAGGCCCTTACAATATGCGCATAGTTCATGGCACCCAAAACAATTACAATAGTACACCTCAGATCACCATCACAATAATAATAAAGCTTAAAATATGTTAAGGATTACCAAAATGTGAAATAGACACAAAATGAGAAAATGCTGTTGGAAAATGGCACCGATAAACTTGATACAGGGTTGCTACAAATTTCCAATATGCAAAAAGCTTGGTATCAGTGAAACACAAAAAAGGAAAATGCAGCAAAAAGAGGAGGTCAGTATTCCAAGTATCAGTAAGGAAGACAGCAAGTGAAAAAGTTGAATTTCAAAGCAGATGGATTTTTAAATACACATTTCATAATTGAATAATTAGTTTCAAGGTCAACAACTCCTTCAACATCATATCTAAGATTCTATAGTGTTTCATTATTTAGTTCTTAAATGTAATCTAATGCACTTTACTTATCACTTAAATATATGGTGAGATATATATACAGACTTTTCTTGTTGTGTTTCAGCCCCTTTTATAGCAAATTTCTACATGATTACATTCTTAATGTTTTTCTGACCTCAAAATCATATATACCTACCTTTTAATTAACACCTTAATGTAGTACCTAATAGAATTCTGTTGGGGATGAGCATGCTAAGGCTTTTCCCACCTCAGGGCTATAGTTATGCTTATTTCCTTTGTTGGGGAATGAATTCCAAAATCTCAATTCTTGCTTCACTCAGGAGTTTGCTTTAATTGTTGCAAATCTATGTTTCTTTCCTTCAACTCTATCTAAAAGATTATCTGCCCCTGGTTTGTGTCCTTCTATATCCTAAACTCATTTAACCTTTCTTCTGAAATAGTATATATGTATTAGTTTATTAACTTACTGTTGGTTTATATTTATCAGAACAGAAGCTCCACAAAATCTAGGAATTTATTTTGTTTACTTTTTTATGCTTAGTGCCTAGAAAAGTGCATGAAACAGAGTAGAAAGTCAATTGATATTTGTGAAATGAATAAAAATATATGATTTTTGCTAAATTCCTTGGTTATTAGTGACCTCAAGAATGATTAAGTGATTATGAACTATATTGGCTACACACTAAACGTTTGAATCACATGTTTGAAGTAGGCCAGTCAATGTGCTACACACTATTTAATTTCCAAATTCTATGAATTTTTTATAAATGAGGAAAATAAGATTCAGAGACATTAGGCCACCTGCTGAAATAACATAACCAGTAAATGCAAGAATCTGAATTGAATTCTGATTATCTAATTTGGAATAGTATGCTTTTCTTGCTAGATATTTCATGTAATTAAAGGCATCAGGATGCTTTTCTTTTTCCATTTTTGGACATAAGTGAAGTGTTCAATTCTGGATGCCCGTAATGGTTACAGAAGTATGATGAAGGATATAAGAGGGAACTATCACACTTTTAAGACTTATATCGCTCAGAGAAACAACAAATTATATAAAGGATGAAAAAAATGATCTAGCAACAGTCACAGAAATGCAAAATGCCAAGCTTAATTATTACTCCAAAATCTAATGTGGAGACATTTTTATAGAGATAATCTGCTGCAAAATATTTCAGCCCCCAAACTCATCCCTGGGGATTTTTTGAACAACAAATTTTCTAAAGCTAAATTATGAGGAAGTGTGATTGTAAATTAGAAAGTCTATAAAATGCCCTTACCAAAGTGTTATATTTTGGAAGCCTCTCCATATTCAAGCTATTGCACTCTGGCCTTTTAATTAAAAGAAGATCAAGAAGAAAAACTTAAATGAGCAAAATGACAAATTGGTGTTAAAATGCATTCCTGAATTCACTCATAAGATTTGTGTCCATTCCCTAAAACACTTGCTAAGCTTTTCAATGTCATTGATTTTACCAAGTAGATAGCAATATTTACTGTCAGAACACAGCAGGGATGGCAAGTGAAATAACAATTTTATTAAACAGCACTTACAGCAATGAAACCAATGTGCTTGGACACCTTGGGTGTGTATCTTACGAGACAAACAAAGGTGATCGATTTCAGTTTGTTCATTGTCCACTCTAGGTGAGAATGTAATGGTGCATGCAGGTAACTGACACTTCCATCTGTTTTCCTAATGCATCTGAAATTTCTGTTTTCTTTCATATACCTTTGTCAAATAAAGAATTCAGCAAAATGATTGAAGCGATTATTTTGAAAGATATAAATTTTACTCTTTTACTTAATCTTTCCTTATTTTAAATCAATTCTACATAATGAGAAAAATGTCTAAATAATTAATGAAAGGAATTGGCACTTTATTCTTGGTAAAGTCTCCTCCATTTTAAATTAGAACCGTTATAAAAATCCTTCAGTATATTACTTTTCTTTTGATTCTATTTAACATCATATTCATCACTTTATTACTTGATTTGTTATTCAAAATTCTCCTACCTGATTTTCCCACCTCCAATTTTTTTTTTTTGTCCTCCAATCTAAGCAATGCATGTGGCCAGATTAATAACCTTAAAACATGGTTCTGATCCTGTCATGCTTCTATTAATAATCCTTCAATGACTGGCATATCCTAATAAAATTCCAATTCCACAGCTTGGCATTCATTCGTAAGCCTCTCTTTGGTCTCAAACCACCTTATTGGGATACCTGGGTGGCTCAGTGGGTTAAAGCCTCTGCTTTCAGCTCAGGTCATGATCCCAGGGTCCTGGAATCAAGGCCCACATCCGGCTCTCTGCTCAGTAGGGAGCCTGCTTCCCCCTCTTTCTCTGCCTGCCTCTCTGCCTACTTGTGACCTCTGTCTGTCAAATAAATAAATAAAAGCTTAAAAAAAAAAAACCACCTTATCAGTGATAACTGGTACTTCTCTCCTGCCTATATTCACTCCCTTGTCAGACTGGACCCCTCGACATTTTAATACTACCTTCACATTTTTTTTTTAATCCCACAAGGCCTTATTTCATTATAGAATTAAACTATTACAGACATTTTGCATATAGCTAGAAGGGGCCTCTTTTTTCCCCTCAAAACACAAAGTTTGTATTGATGGTAATAAAAAGAAATAAAATATTTGAAAAAAATATGTAGGAAGCAAAATTGTCAGGAACTAGCACGTTTTTGGAAAATATAAGAGTTTGGGATAACTTCTAGGTTTCTAACTAATTTGACTTAGTAATGCTATTACCTGGCAATGATATGAAATACAAAGAAAAGTACAGGGTTGAGAGGGTGGAGTAGGGGCAGAGAGAGAGATGGCAAACTCGGTATGAGGTAGGCAGATTTGAAGATTCCATAAGACATGTGACTGATGGGCAGTTGGATGCATCATCTTTTACTCCAGAATAAGCCGGGCTAAAAAGTTTAGGTTTGGGTCAATTAGCAAAATGATAATGTAACCTCTGAAAGGGGATAAGATTATCCAAAGAGAGTATATATAAAGAAGAAAAGTGTTAAGATTTATTGAAGACACTAAAGTTATTGGAACAAAATAAGAAACTCAAGAAAGAGTTTAAGAATGAATATTAGTGGGGGGGGGAATGTCAAGAAAGATCAGAAAGCAAAGCAAAACAAAAGTTCAGCAGAATAGGCCACTCATTAGGCATTAATGTTTAGATTTATATACCAAGGTAAAGAAAAACAAAGTGTTTTTTATTATGTATTATGTATGTATTAGATTTATGTATTATTTTATTATGTATTATGTATTATGTATGTATGAGATTTATCCATGAAGAGATTATCAGTGTCTTTTTAAGAGGAATTTCTGTAGAGTGATGTTATCAAGGCATATTGCAATGAGAAGAAAGTGACTGGTACTGGGGGTGTTGAAGACCAGGAATTTGCAGCCTTTCAAGGATCTCAGCTGAGTAGGGGAAGATATAGACTGGTATCTAAAAGGAATGGGAAGATTATTATTTATTAATTTACTCCCTGCAGTTCAGAGGGCTTAAATATATTTATAGTTTTATAAGAAAGGAAAGAGATGAAGATATTGGGGAGAAAAAGAAAATATATTTATATATAATATATATAATTATATATATATATATAATAACCCAATATGTTTTTAAGAGTCTGTGTGAATAAATGTATAAATATATATAAATATGCAATTATATGTATATTTTTATGTGTACCCGTATATGCATGTGTATGTTGAGATATACAAATCTATCTTTTATTCTCTAAATGTATAGAACCAGTCTAGGAAGATGTATGACAAATTGTTAAGATTTGTAATCTATGGAGCTGGAGACTGGGGAAATTGTCTTGGGATCCTTACTTTATAAATTCTCCCTTTTTCCTTGTTTCTTACCATTGTAGTAAAAATAAATTACATTTTGGCAAAAGCAAAATAAGCATTTTTGGATTAAAGGAGAGGACAAATACTTTTGGATTTTAAAAATATATACAGATATCTGAACTTCAGTCTGGGGAGTTCTTTGTTTAGTGAAGTGGGTTCCTAACACATGTTTTAAGGGATGGGAAAGGACCCACAGGGGTTGCAAGGCCAGGGGAAGAGAGAGAGAGCGAGAAAGAGAGAGTGCTCATCTAGACAAATGGACATAGATCCCAAAAGAATAATTTGAATCTAATAGCTATGTAGCTATTTGGATTAGATTTGGATTAGAGAGTAAAATCACTTTTTTTTTTTTAATTATAGTTACCTTAATGACCTAGGGTGAAGTGAATCAAAAAGATATACATCATCCATGGAATGAATGAATGAATGAATGAATGAATGAATAAAAGATGATACAAGTAATAATTTCTTGGGTTTAGTGTCATGCTTTTAGACACCACATTTCTATTGGTGTTAATGGCTATGAATAAGCAGTGGGGAAGAAAGATCTATTAGAATAATCCTAAAGCAGAACATGTGTGACATTTTAGAGAATATAGTAATAACACTAATGTTGGCCTAAAATGAGTCTTTTAACATTGGAATAAAGAATTGCTCTTGGGTATTGAGCGACATGCACAAACTGTATCTCAAAATCCTAGTCTATTAGTTCTGAAAAGTGTGCGTAAGCATGTGTGTGTGTGTGTGTGTGTGTGTGTGTGTGTGGAATGGGGTAAGGCACGTGGTGCAGTGTGAACCAGGATTAAAAGAAATGAAGGGTTCCAGGGAAATTCTAATGTTTAATATTATAGTTGAGATGGCAGATAATATCTAGCGATTGTTAATACTGCCTTTAGGGACTGCATATTGTTCATCTTTAAGAAAATGAATGTCTTTGAATATCTTATAGTAGACACATTCATATTTACTTTCCTTTTCTTAAAGCAATATTCTAGCTATGTAACTATAAGTCAGGGTCCAAAGAGTTTTTTTCATTTGTATTACTTATCTACTTTCAAATGATCTAGCTAGCATTACATGTTAAAAAAACTATGTAACAGTCAGACTGCCTAAGATTTTAATTTCCTTATTTAACAATTTAATATTACTGGTATATATCTTTCCTCATCTTTATTATCCATTGCTGTCCCTTGATAGACCTATTTATTTCATTCTACCTTTCCCACATAAACCAAGCTGCCTTTACATTTGAGATACAGCATCAATATAATGCTCATATCCTTAGAAAGTCTTTGTGATTTTAACTATTATTATCTTACAAGAAGTTATTTGAAAAAGAATTCAGCATTTAAGAGTAAAGAAAAACTTTCAAAATGGTTAAACTCCTCACAGTTCAGTTTGCAGTTTCAGTTTTAGATTTCAGTTCTCCATAAATAATGTTAAACTTCCTTAATCTATAGGAAAGAATAATATGCAAAAGATCCAAATATAAATAGTAAAAACATAAACTAGTAAAAGTTGTAAGAAAAATCACATTTTGAGTTAATAAAGACCAAGAGAATTTCTTTATTCAATGTAAACAGAAAAGAGCAAAGAAAATGTCAGGCCCATTGATCTCTGGATGAATGCCATGCACTCAACATATTGCTAACCCTGATAATTCTGCTACCCTAACATACTAATTAATAGCAATTATCTCACTCTAGTTCATAAAAGTCTTGAAAATGGTGATATTAAGTGCCTGAATGTCATTAGCCCCTTTCAATATATTTATTGCACATTTTATAGCTAGGCAAAAGAGGTAAGGAAATGTTTTTACATATTTTTAAATTTTCAAAGATTTCAGCAATACTAATATTTTTAACTAAGATTCCTCATATCACATTCCATCCAAGTATTGGAATTTTTCTCACACCTCATTAAGATAGTAGGTGATCAACAGAGAATATATCACATTATCAATTTTATCCATATTTATTATAGATGATATATACATATATAATTAAGTAACCAGCTTTAATTTCACCAATTCAAATTACTCGTTCCTTTTATTAAAAACAATACAGAAGGGGCACCTGGGTGGCTCAGTGGGTTAAGCCTCTGCCTTCAGCTCAGGTCATGATTCCAGGGTCCTCAGATCGAGCCCCGAGTCAGGCTCTCCTCAGCGGGGAGCCTGCTTCCCCCCACCCCATCTGCCTCTCTGCCTACTTGTGATCTCCGTCAAATAAATAAATAAAATAGTGTTTTAAAAATACAGAGACTATATTTCTACACCGATTTAACAAACAAATTACTTAATTTTTATTTACCAAAATTATAATCTGAAATTATTATTCCTACATGGATTTGTCTTCTCTGAATCTATCTTTCTATGCAACACCTGACCTCACCTCTGCATTTTTAAATCTTGGCTAAAGAAAGAAAAAATCCTCCTGAAACATAAAACCATTTTACAGGCAGCAGGAGTTTGGATATTATTGAAGGTCATACTGTCACTGAAATGAGCTTCTACTTCCTTTTAAAAATGACAATCAATGACTTGAATACAGCTTTCTTTTTTTAAAACTAGAGAGAAAGAAAGCACCGGCATTTCTAAGTTCTGACTCCTGCTATTCTAATTTGATTGATAGAGAGAGGGAGAATTAAGATTTTTTTTTCTTATCCAAGTCAGCCTCCAATCTCTTTTCCTTTTAATAAACCCAGACTAGGAGTTATGTATGCATTTGTGTGTCTCTGTGTTTGCATGTGTGTTCATTTACGTTGAAGAGAAAGGAAAATTATTCTCTACCCATGAGGTCTTCTGGATGGACAAAGAATAAAATTTACATGAGACAGATTAAGAGGAGAAAAAACGTTTCATTATGTGTACATGGAGACCCAATAATAAAATGGAGACCTAAAGAAATTATCGAGGCAGGCAGTTTTTATACTTTGTAAAAAAAAAAAAAAGATAATAAATCTTTGAGGAACTTATAGGACGAAGCAAACAACAACTCACCATAAACTAAATTTGGGAGCTTCAGTTAGAAAAGATTTCGAAACAGAATTTGAGCTGGGATGATAAATTAGTAATGAGGGCTGTTTACGCAGTCTTCTGGACTTTGCATTTCCCACCTCTAGTGATAAGGATGTCTTTTTACCTCCAGGTATAGGGAGGGTAACTTTCACATGGGAGATTTATTTCCTACTTTCAGTGGGACAGAGGAGGGTCTGAGTGTCCTTCTTGCTCAGGTTCTCTCTTAAGTAACTTTCATTTAAAATAATCAATATACCAAAGTGGCACATTTTGGGCCAGGCTGTCCTTGGCCCCTATGATGTTATTCTTACAGAATGGTTCAAACTCATTAGAAGTGCCTACTGTCCTGTTTTTGATGGCTGTATTCAGATAATGGATGGCAGGGCTTAATGAGAGCATTTTCGACATAATAGCAACCCCAGCTGTCATTTCTTTCGGGCAAGAGTCCTGCAGGGGTAGAAATCTAGTGATTGGTTGATACTACAAGGGAGATTAGATTTAGGAGAGATCAATAGAACTATTCTGCTCCACAAATTTTATTATTATCCTTTCACCAGCTGAGCTGAAATGTAAGATCTGATTGATTCATTACATTACTGTGTACTCAAACACAGGTCACTAGACAAGAGTTTGTAATGCACACAAAGGATGCTAACCTTCATCATCTTAACCATCCAAGTAATTTCCATATCTCTTATCCATGCTTGCTTTAGCTTCAGGATTTGTGTTACGCCATTTGTGCTATGAACTCCTTTATGGTTTAATTCACATAAGATAGAAGTAGTAAATAGTAACCATTCTCAGCATTTTAATTTTACCAGTAAAGTTGTACTTTTGAAAAATAATTGCATAGTGTTGAATATTGTGAAAACAAGAGTATGTATGAATAAGTCTTTTTCAAGTTGAGAGAGTCTCCTCTATTCTTAGTTTACTGAGTTTTAAATATTCTCTGTATATTTTGGAATACAGCCTTTTATCAGATGTGTCTTTTGCAAATATTTTCTCTCAATCTGTGCTTGTCCTCTCATTTTCTTTACATTGTTTTTTACAGAGCAGAAGTTTTTAATTTTAATGAAGTCCAGTTCATTAATTATTTCTTTCATGGATCATGCCTTTGGTGTATCTAAAAAGTCATTGCCACACCCAATGCCATCTAGTTTTCTCACATCTTATCTTCTAGGAGTTTTATACTATTGAGTTTTACTCTGTGACCCATTTTGAGCTACTTGCAGATTTCAGTTTCTGATTCATTGTTACCACTTCAGGCTACTGCTGTCATCAGTTTTAGTCATTTCAGTGTTCTCATAAATGACCCTGTCATGAAATGATAGAGGGTAATCTCTCCCCTCTTGCAATGATCTTTTCTTCATACATGTCTCATGTCCATTCTCTATTGCAATATGAAACATTTTGATGCTACTAGTAACTACGACACCACTGAAATCTCAATTTCAAGCATCTCAAACCACATTTTCTTTTCAGTCAATACCATCCAGACCTCCAATAGCAAAAATATCTTGGCCTCATCAGAACCCATAGCCCATTAACCACTTTTTCAATGTCCTTAAAGACTGTTCACTTGTTTTATATATAACCTAAAATACTACACCTTTCTTTATTTTAAGTAGTTGGCTAAAAGAAAATTGTAATTAATTCTAACTTTACTTCCCAACTTATTTACATTTGCCCCCGAATATGGACAGAGAAGACCAAAGCTAGGCTGACTGGCCTATTATTTCTCCATTAAAAATGAAAAAAAAAAAATCCTTCCCCTCCCAGCTTAAACTAGGACCCTATTTATCTACTTCTCTTATATGACACATTCTTAGAAGAGTCATCAATAGTCACTGCCCTAGTTTCTTACATTCCTTTTTGAATCCCCAAACAGGTTTTTGCAAGAACCCTAGTCTCCCCTCCCTGAGACAGGTAGACACCAGCCCCTACCACCACTGTGCTAAGACATCTCTAACACTTCCATGACTTAGGGGGTGCTAAATCCAATGGTAAAGTTTCAGCACCCCTCTTTCAGAATAAAATCCTTACAAAAGCCTAAAATTGGCTTCCATGGTCTGCTCACTGTATATTTTCTAATTTCATTTTCTATTCCCCCTACTATTGGCTTCATACATCTGCTTCATCAAGCATTTTTACTGATCTTCACATCCATCAAGCATGCCTTATACTGGAACATCTGCAGTTGATGTCTCTATGCCCCCAGCATTGCCGTTCCTCTTCTTTTCCCCCTAGAGTGGTTGCGTCAATATACTTTGCAATAAATCATGTCATTTGAACGAACAAAAATTTCTTATGTAGCCATATTTACTGTTTCTTCATCTATATTAAGATATTTGTAACCTATATATAAAGTCTTCATAAAGATTACCTCATAGTTTATTTTTTAAAAATCTCTATTATTATTTCATAACTTTTCAAGACATCTTGATTTAATTTGAGCATAAGGTATGAGTGTGTCAAGTCACTGATTTGAATTTCCAATTGTTCTAATGCTACTTACTGAAGAGATATTTTTGAAGTGTTATTCATTTCCATCTTTGTTAGCTAGTAATCCTAATACATATGGTTCTCCTGAACACTTTACTTCACGTTTCTCAATAGTGGTACTATTGCCATTTTGGGCTAGAAAAATCTTCATATGCAGGGAAAATTGTGTGAAAATTTTAGGATGTTTACCAACACCTCTGGCCTCTACTACTGTATCCTTATTTCTCACACTCCCTTTTCCTCAGACATTCAAGGTGTTTCCACATATTGCAAAATGTCTTCTAGGGGATCGAATTGTCCCCAGTAGGGAATCTCTCTTCCTCTTGTTTATTTATTTTTTTAAATAATTTATTTATCTATTTGACACAGAGAGAGAGATCACAAGTAGGCAGAGAGGCAGGCAGAAAGAGAGGGGAAAGCAGGCTCCCCGCCAAGCAGAGAGCCCAATGTGGGGCTCAATCCCAGGACCCTGAAATCATGACCTGAGCCAAAGGCAGAGGCTTTAACCCACTGAGCCACCCAGGCACCCCTCTTGTTTATTTTTTAAACTTGGCCAAATCCATTATATCATAATGACTGTCACTTCATTATAAATTTTGATAACTAGTACAGCCAGGACTCTCAAGAAAATAAAAATAACTTTTTATATTGACATTGTGCCCCTCAGCGTGCTACCCTGACTTATCAATAAAAAACATTGGCTTGGAATAGCTTTTTCTATTTTCTATATACATCATCATATTGTCCCCAGTTGAGTTTACACTTTACTCTTCAATTTTTTTTTCTTTGCCAGACCATACTGACTAGACACTATGGTGCAATATAAAATAAAAATGGTGATTGTTTCTCATTCTTGAGCTCAATGGGAAACTCTTCCAAACTTTAAGCATAACGTTATTGCCAACCTCTTCATTAAGTCAAAGAAGTGTGACTCTAATCTTAGTATATTAATAATTGTTTATTGTAAGTTGATATATTTAAGATTTTTTTTCTTTAACTATTGAGGTAATCATATGATTTTCTCCTTTAGGTTATTAATTTGGTTAAGTGCAATGACTTTTAATTTTAATTAAGGAAGAACAATTTACATTAAATGAATTGTTATTAAGTGTATTATTAGATAAATATTAATACATGTATATATCACTGAAATTAATGGCTTAATTAAGGTACAGCATATTTGCATTACCTAAGAAAGTTTTTAATTTTTGGTCAACCACCAACTCTCTCTCTCTCTCAGATGACAATTCTGATTTCTATAACCATAGATTAATTTAACCTATACTTGCATGTCAGATGGAATTTTACAATACATTCTCTTTTGTGTCTGGCTTCTTTCACTAAACATCATGTTTTTGAGATTTTCTATCATGTTTTATATTTTAATAATTTTCTATTTTTTACTGCTCAGTAAAATTCTGTTTTATAAATATACCACAATTTGTCAACCTTTTCATCTATTGATGGATATTTAACATGTTTCAGTTTGGGACAATATAATTAAGGTTGCTATGAACATCCAGGTGCAAGTCTTTTCGTGGAAAGATGCTCTTTTGTTCGTTTGTTTTTCCCCTTGGCAAGTACTTGTGAGTAAAAATGCTGGGTCATGCAGTATGCATATTTACCTGTATTAAAAACTAAAAATGTTTTCTTAGTGACAGATCATTTTACTGTCCCTCTCACAATATGAGAGTTGCAGGCCCTCTACATTCTTGCCAACAATTAGTGATGTCACTTTTTTAATCTTAGACATTCTAGAGGGTATAAAGTCATATTTTTGTCAATTTTAATTTGTATTCTTCTGATAAGCAATGATGTTGAACACCTTCCACAGTTTATTAACCATTTACATCTTTTCTTTTGTTACTATCCAAGTTTTCAGTCATTTAAATAATTGAATGTTTTTCTTTATGACATATTTGTAGGTGCATTTCATATATTCTAAAGTCAAGACCTTTTATAATTATACATATGATGACAGTTTTCTCTCAACCTGGGATTTGTTCTTTTCTTTTTTTCTTTTCTTTTTTTAAGTAGGATCCACAACTAGAATGGACCCCAACATGGGGACTGAACTCATGACCCTAAGATCAAGACCTGAGTTGAGACCAAGAGTTGGATTCAATGGACTGAGCAATGTATACCTGGTCTTTCATCTTTTAATCGCATATATTTATAGCGAGTTTTTTTTTTAATTTTGATGAAATCCAAATAATCCATATTTCCTTTTATGTTTAATGATTTATATGTTCTCTCAACAAATATTTTATAAATCCTAAATTATAAATATGCTGTCTTAGTTTTCATACCTTTAGTTTCTACATTTAGGTCTATGATGTATCTCTAATTCATTTTTCACAAATTTATTGAGGAATAATTTACAAATATATTAGTATATATTTAAAGTGTACAATGTGATGATTTGAGACATATACACAAACACATAATGTGGGATAATTACCAAGATCAAGATAATTAACACATCGATCAACTCACATAATCTACTCTGTGCGTGTGTGTGTGATGAGAATGCTGTAGATCTACTTTTTAGCAACTTGCAAGTATACAATACCATACTATTATCCATAGTCACCCTGCTGTGCATTAGATCCGCAGAACTTAGTCTTATAACTGAAAATGTGTACCCAGATCTTTGACCTCCATCTACTTCCCTGCACCCAGCCCCTGAAAATCACCATTTGATTCCATTTCTATGAAATCAGTTTTTAAAAAAAGTTTTAGATTCCACGCATAAATGATACCATACAGTGTTTCTTTGTCTGACTTATTTCACTTAGCATAATGCCCTCCAAATGCATTCTTCTTCTTCTTCTTTTTCTTAGTTTGAAAAAGTCAGGTTCTAGACACCCAGTCTGCTCCAATTCACTCAGATTTCTTAGCTAAGATACCCTTGTACCCACTCTCAAGTTAAATGAGGAAAATTCCCTCCCAGCTTTTGCTGATAGTCTCAATCATCTATCAGAGATTTCCAAATACATCTACTAGAAATTTATGGATTATCCAGGTTTTAAGATCAACAAAAAATATATGTATAACATAGCTATTGATGTTTTGTCATATATTTAGATTCATAGAAAGTTCATATATTTAGACTTATAGAAAGACCATGTCAATTTTATTTTTTAACATGGTTTACCCTGTTTTACAGGGCAATTCATTATGATATCACTACCTATGATATGATATCACTACCACCATCTTCCCAGAGTTTCCATTGTCATTCTTGAATAATAGTTTTGAAATATTAAAATTATTGGTTGGTATTTATTTCCTAGCAGTCTTTTGAAGATATGATTCTATTGTCTTCCAGTTTCTACTGTTTCTGTTTACAACTACCAATTGTTTGAGTATAATCTGTCTTTTTTGTCTAGTTGCTTTTATAATGTCCTATTTGTCTTTGATTTTTAGTGACTTTACTAAACTGTATCTAGTTCTGATTCTTTTTAATCTTTCTTCAGTTTGTCAGGCCTCTTGAATCTGAGACTTGATGTCTATAATGGTTAATTTTATGTGTCAACTTGAATGGGTCATGGATGCCCAAATATTTGGCCAAACATTATTTTGGATGTCTGTGAATGTGTTTCTCAATGAGATGGATATCTGAATCAAAAAGCTGAGTAAAGCAGATTGCCCTCCTAATGCGGGCTTTATCCAATTACTTAACAACCTAAACAGAACTAAAATCCTGAGTAAGAAAGAACTCCTCCTGTCTGACTATGAGACACCATCAGCTGAGACACCATCAGCTCTTGCTCCTCAGACCTTCAGTAAGACCAGAATTCTACATCTGCTGTCTCGCATCTCCACCTTGATTACTTCTCAGTTGCCATAATCATTTGAACCAATTCCTTTTCTATTATCTACCTATCTATCTATAATCTATCATCTGTCACCTATCTATGATCTATTTTCTCTTGGTTCTGCTTCCCTGCAGAACTCTACTAGCATAGCTTTCACTAGTTTAGAAATGTTCTCAGTATTAATTGCTCAATTTTTTTCAAGATTTTGTTTATTTATTTATTTATTTATTTGAGAGAGAAAGAGACAGCAAGAGAGAGAGAGAGAACACACAAGCAGGGGCAGCAGTAGAGGGAGATAGAGAAGTAGGTGCTCCACTGAGCAGGGAGCCTGATGCAGGGCTGGATCTCAGGATCCTGGGATCATGCCCTGAGCCAAAGGCAGACACTCAATGACTAATGTCACCCATGCATCCCTGCTCAATTTTTTTTAATGCATTTTCTCACATTTTTCCTTCTAGGATCCCATTAATACATTCATTAGACCTTGTTATTATATTCTCTGTATACTCCTTTATTTTTATTTCTATGTCTTCTAATGTTTAATTCTGGGTAACTTCTGACCTCTTATATCTGTTTAATTGTATATGATTTATTTTAAATCTTTCTTGATTTCAAAATTTTGTGTATCATATAACCAAATTTAGAATTTCACTTGTTCACTGTATTTATTTCTTTTCACTTGTTCATTTTACATTTCTACTGTTTATATTTCAATTCAAGCTTTTATTTGCTAATGCATATTAAGCATATTTTAAATGCTCTAATTGATAATTTTAACATATGGCTCCCCAAAGGACCTATTTCAATAGCTTCCCCCCCCCACAGTTTTATTCCATGTTGTCTTATCTTTATATGAGCCTGAATATTTTTTTTAATTTTTTGCCAGGCATTCTATTTGTAATAAGTGAAGAAATAATTTCATACCAATAATGATGTTATTTCCCTCTTCAAAAGTAAAACATAATTTCAGGGACCTGAAAGTAACTGCGGGTACTTTTTCTGCTTCCAGGACATTCAGATCATGAGGGGTAGCTATTTTGCTCATATTCTGACAGGGAGAACATCCAATTATTGTTGCTGTACTTGATGAGGCAGCCAAAAAGCTATGATCTTTATCACAAACTCTCAAACTATCTTTTCTGAAAATGTTTCCCAAAATTCAAGGTAAGTTCGAAACTATCTAGCTTATAATTCTATAATAAAGAAGCCATCGTTTAATATTTTGGGGAAGTTTGAAACATACAGATAGGATTCTTTTACAAATAAAAAGATCAGGAAGATGAACTGATCATTCTTAGGTAACAGAGCTGAATGAAAAGAATAGATTTAAATATGTTTATATCTTAATTTAAAATGTATACTCTTTTTATTTACTTTTATATGAATCACACTTACGAGATGCCTACTAAGTTGCAGACTCAGTTCTAAACGCTTTGCAAATATTAATTCTTTTAATATTTTTAAGAACACAATAAGATAAAATAACATCTTATATATCTACACTTACAGATGAGGTAACTATGTTACCTATGTTAACTATGCTCGGCAGCAGAGCTCAGGTTTTAATACAGATAAACTTGATCAGAATCCATGCTTTTAATCACTTTTTCCCATAGAATAGAATATCTCCATTAAACTAGTAGATAAGAATATGAAGGTCAGAATTTATAACATCATAAATTAGTTTTATAATTTCTTTTCATACATCAATAATTTAATAAGTATACATTAAAAATTTACTATATGCATGATGCCATAATACTAATTTATCTTTATTTGGAAAATTGCGTGGGAGTGTGTGTGTCTATGTGTGCACTGGAGGTAGTAAAAACATAGTTCAAGTGAAATTATATATCACAGAAACTATGTTGCAAATAAAATATAGATTTATTAACCTTGTATTAGGTATACAAGGCACATGCTAAATACTTGTAACATAGAGTGTCATGAACAGCATGTTTTCTTCACTGAGACAATTTGTACTACAGTTCAGAAAACACAGCAGAAACACATTAAATGTTAAATAAATATGAAAAATGTTCATTGTGTATCACAATATAGTATATTTTTAGTGATTTTCGACAGATGTTATAATTTCAAAATGATAGAGACCAGTTAATAACAATAGAATAAGGTGATAGGGGCACCTGGGTGGCTCAGTGGGTTAAAGCCTCTGCCTTCGGCTCAGATCATGATCTCAGGGTCCTGGGATCGAGCCCCACATCGGGCTCTCTGCTCAGCGGAAGCCTGCTTCCCCCCTCTCTCTGCCTGCCTCTCTGCCTACTTGTGATCTCTCTCTCTGTCAAATAAATAAAAATGAAAAAAAATCTTAAAAAAAGAATGATAATGAGAAAAATATTCACAATGGTAATAATAGTGCTATTCTTTGTGCATTTTATAATTTACAGAGAATTTTTTTTCAAAAATAGGAAGATTTATATATATTGCGGTAGATTGTGGCAAAATCTATGCAGAAAAGTATATTGTTGTAGCGTAGAGTAGAGTTTCAATAAACTTCCACTGAAAAACTCAAAGGAAGGGACTGACTGAAGATGTAAAAGTAAGAAAGGAGAAAAAATATGTGGATGACTATGAGCACTGTATCTATTATAGTTGTATATAACAGTAGATTATTTTCACTTTTTCTCCCTTGAGTCAGTGAATATGTATGGGGTGTCAATAGGCCCCAGGCAACTATGTTCATGCATATTTTTTACTTCATTCATTTGCCATAGAAATTGACCAAAATGCATTTAATATGTAGTTTTACTACATATTAACACAGACTGTGGCATATAAAAGTCTCTCTCTCCTCAACCTTACCAATTTTTCTACCAAATTTTCTTCATGTTTTTTAATTAGAGACATAAATTTTAATATAATAGTTGACCAAGATATGGACATGTGCTTTTAAAATATTTTTCTATTCAATTTATTAAAGAAAATTCAGGAGTTTTGTAGGTAGTCTTCTACAGTGAAACAAACATATTTCATGGTATAAAACTTCCAATTAAAAACATTTTTCAGGTACCAAAATATTATCTATAGTAAAGTAATAATATTTCAGACATCAAACTGTATATACTTATATTAGAGACTTGAAGAATTTTTGAAGGAAAAATAACTCTCAAGATCAAACCAAGCCCTTATTTTATCTAAGTGATGGAAACCCAGGTAGAATAAGTGTTTTATTAATTTATCACAGGTACTTAACATTTAGAAAGAGATTATCTTACATTAATAAGAATTCTTTCCTCCAAAACCCCCCATACCAAAAAACAAACAATAAAAAATAGCCTTTCTCCATTTTATGTATCATCACTTTTAAAAGTATTATGTTGAAATATTTACTATGCCTTTATCACATTTAAATTTCAGCAACCACTTTAAGTTAAAATAAGAATCTAGGTTATAATATATTCTAAAGCGAATTAATAAATTCACTTGTAGATGATACTTTTTGAGTACTGTATCCTCCAACTTGAGACGGTCATCATAAACCAGTTGATTTAGGATAGCAATGACTTGCATGTAACATTTATTTTATAAGCTCATATATAAATTTTACCTATGCTTTTCTTTTCTAAGCAGAAATAATAATTTATATAATTTTCATAATATCCTCTGAGTATTTTTACAATTAGCATTTTATAGACGGTAATGCAAAGGCACAGAGAAGATAAATAACTTGCCCACGTTCCTGCAACTAATAATTGAAGGAATCAAAACTTGGTCTGTGAATAAGCCACTACTTTAAGCTTTGCTTCCGGGTGTTTAACTTATCATTTAAATTCCTCTAACCCTTCTTTTGCAATTTCACCCCACTCCTTTTTACAAAGATTTTATTAAAAACCCACAAGGTAGAGAGCTTCTACAGAAAATACAATTTTCTAAGACAAAAGCAGTTGTTTTGCCAAGTCATCAAAAACTGGTTGGCTGACACCCATGAAAAGTGAACTTTTTAGTATGCAAATATTAACATAGTACATGAGGTTCTTTGAGGGAGATGGTAGCAAATACAATGTGCATTTTAAAATATTATATGAGAATTAGATCTCTCTAGGATATAATACTTGTTTTGGGCTCATCTTCCTCAGAATCCTCTTTTGTATCATGCCCCCATAAATGAATGTTTCAGTGGGCAAGTGGAATATTCAAGGACAAATATGAATGCATATAATTTTTTTTAGAAACTAAAAGTATAACCCCCCCCCAAAAAAAAACCTTCCACTTAAGGCTGTCAAAGTAATTTTGTTATTTGACTGCTTGTAATGGCACTATAAAGACAAATGACTCAATCTTAAATTTTCGTTTTGGAGGTATTGAATGAATAACTCAAAGAAACTGGCTAATAAGTACCTGATAAACAGACACAGGAAGTGTTTTCCTGATGAGAAACTCTCCTAGTACATACTGGTAGAGATTTGGAGGTTACCCAGAACACAAATAGATTTGACTAATGAGTGTGTTCTACACACCTTCTCCTTAACCCCCTTCTTTGTTCCTTTTTATCTTTGTTTAGGCAAAGAAAGAGCTCTGTTTAATAACACATAGGCTTTATCCTGGTGAGATGATGATATAAATACAAGCAGAGTTTTTTTTCTTCTGGATACTTCCTTCTGAAGAATTTGAGTATTAAACTTAATCTTAAAAAAAAAAAAAAGGCAAAATCACTAACCTTCTTTGGAGGTAACCAGGTAAGATGGTCTTTGGGGTCTTGGCCTCCTTGAGAGAGAACTCTGAGGAAGGGGGGGTTGAGGTACTGTTGGAGAGTAGAAAACAAAACAAAACAAAAACAGAGAGAAGCCATGGATTACAAGATATCCTACATATCTATCTGAACCTATAAGTGCTAAAAGTACTCAGTAGGAGGAGTACAGAAATATTATCACTAGGTTACAGACTTTCTGGCAGATTTTGAAGGGCTTCCGATTAGATCTTTCTTTTTTCAAGTACAGTATCTGCTTAACCCCCTAGATACACCATAACAAACAGAACTTAACAGTGCTCTTGCCCCATTACTAGAAATAATATTGTTATAGAAGCAATATTTGAAAAGGACTCAATTATTTGATATTTTGAAATGCAGACACCATTAGTTCATTAATATTTGTCTGTGTATTATACTTGCCAAGTTTACAAACTTTGATATCAATTATCTTCCTTTAACATAAAAATAAATAAGTAGTAAAACGCAGGTTACAAAGCCAGCAAAGAAAACCGTGCCCCCATTTTATAGGTAAGTTCTGAAGATGAGGTACTCAGAGATGTTAGCTCAAACATCCATTGTTTTTGATAGAAAAACAAGCACTGGATGGGGTGGAAAATGGAATGGTTCTCACACTTTTCAGGTCGAGTAGATGTTTAGTCTGTCACTAAAAAAACTGTTTTTGGGAAATACCAGTTTTTGGGGGGGAAATGTCACTAGGAAAAAGAAAAAACTGCCTTGATAGCAACACCAACTTAAATAATAATTCCATAGGACACAAAAGTACCCCAGCAACAACTTTTTCACCTTTAAGGCTGTTGCTGGTGTCAAAATTCTAGAAGCACCACTCCATATAACAATGCATAACATCGATGTTGATCATGAGTAATATATTAAAATTCAATTCCTATTTTTCACACTATAATTATTTATTATATATACAAAAAAGTAAAATATTCTTTTGATCATTCAGAATTACATAAACAGAATCAGAAAGCATAAATTATATTCTCCAAACCATCCCATTAAAGAAAATATTAAGGTATATCTTATTCTGATGGAGAAACCAAAATATTTTCATGCAGATTTGCACTGGTACTATCATAAAGTGTTTGTGTGTGTGTGTGTGTGTGTGTGTGTGTGTGTGTGTGTGCAGACACATATGCGCACCTATATATGTAGTGTGGTAGCAGGGATAAATACAAATTTATGTATTATATATAAATTCATTAATAACTTGTAGTCTGAATTGTCTAATAATAGTACATTGAAAAATAATATCAATCAATTTTTGGAAAAATTAATCAGTGTTACATGTTAATAATACGTTCTATTTTGGTGAAAAAGTATACTTTCTGATAATTATGTAAAGAAAATGGTACAAATATTTCCTTTTCGTGGGCACCTGGGTGGCTCAATGGGTTAAGCCTCTGCCTTCAGCTCAGGTCATGATCTCAGGGTCCTGGGATCAAGCCCGGAATCGGGCTCTCCTTGGCGGGGAGCCTGCTTCCTCCTCTCTCTCGCCTGCCTCTCAGCCTACTTGTGATCTCTGTCTATCAAGTAAATAAAAAAAATTAAAAATTTAAAAAAAAATTTCCTTTTCAGAAAGGAAAGGCTAGTAAATGACTCAGCCAGAAGAATCTGTACATATGTAGATTAAAAATACAGTGTTGAAATTTTAGGGTCAAGTATTGTGAGCATTGTCAAAAAAGCCTTAGAAACAAGGTAGAAATGTCAGTTCCAAAACTGCATTTCATATTACATTGGAAAATATAATAAATTGGGCAAATGCAGTGCAAGTAGAACTGTTGATAAGCATATTCTTAAAAGGTATATAGAGTGATGTAGAAGTTAATTTAATTAGCAGTTTAAAGTCTGACAATTTCTACCCCAAAATTTTGGCCTGTCAAAAGTTAACAATCATCTTTCTTAATCTAGCAAACTCAATATGACACTGAACAATTTTGAATGACACTAACTTTCCTGTAGAAATGATATGAAGCATGGCATTTGATTTTTTTATGTAAAATATGAAGGCATCCAAAGATAAGAACGATGCATAATATGGAAAGATATCACAAAAATAAAAATATTATTGGTAAAATAAAAACTTTAGAGAAATGTCACTAACTTTATTTTTATAGATTCTTTCAATATTCTTAGCCAAGGAGTAAATTTTATATTTCTGTAGGTTGACAAGATTTTTAAGACAAGTAAAAAACCAAGAAGTATCTATTGAGTGTCTTCCATATTTTCTCAACAAAAGATCTGTGAGAAATGAAAAAGGATTTTCAATTCCTGGCACTAGCATATTCATATGTTTTCACTTCTCTTTTTTAGCTATACATAGGCTTTCCTACCTCTCACCCATCTGCAGAAATACCCTAAATCCAACCACAAAAATCAACTCATGCAACTACCAATTATATCAAGAAATAGAATTTTCCTAGCATATTAGATTTCCATTTATGACTTGTCAAATATCTTCCCTATTCTGATTTTTATTATTAAAAAGTAGTTTGCCTATTTCCAACTTCATATAAAAAGCATCATACTGTATGCATTGTTTGTATCTGGATACTTTTGATGACATTGTGAGATTAATTCATGCTATTAGAAATTAATAAGTTTGTTCATTTTCATTTCTCTGTTCTTTCATTGTATAAATGCACCATAATTATTTATCCATTTTAATATTTATGGGCATTTGGGTGTGGGGGTTATTATAGATACTGTTACCATGAGTATAATTGTACAGTTTTTGGTGAACATATGTACATTTTGGAGGAGGTTTAAATCTAAGAGTGACAGGATTTGTTCATTTCTTAAGGTTACTAATCTTTTTGTCTGCTATATCTAATCTACTACTAAGTACATTTAGGGTACTTCCATCTCAGTCATTGTAGTTTTTCAGCTCTACTAGTTTGATTTTGGTCTTTAAAAAAATGTCTTCCATGTATCTACTTATATTTTTAAAAAGAAGGTATAGAACTATTAAAATGCATTTAACATTCTTCTCTAATTCTAACATCCATATCAGCTCTGAGATCTTTTGGATTGATTTTTCTTTTGGTCACATTTCCTCCTTTGCATGCCTGGTAATCTTTGGATATCAGACATAGTGAATGACACTTTGGGGGAATTTTTTTATTATTCTTCTTTTACTATTATTCTTGAGTTTTAGTCTGGACACAGTTAAGTCACTGGAATATTTTGATAAATTTTGGTCTTGCTTTTAAAATGTGTTAGGCAGAAACAGACAAGTTTTCAGTCTATGGTTTGTTACTCTATGCAGTAAAGGAATACATATTTGAGTACTTTACGCAGTGTCCCCATTGAACTATTGGGTTTTCTGGTCTGTTTAGTGGAAACAGGCACCATTCTTATCCTTGTGTGACAATGATCACTGTTCCTTCTAATTCTTTCAGATGGTTCTTTTCCTACTCCCAGGAAGTTTCCTTACATAAATACATTGACCAATCCTCTGTTTAATTGTTAAATTCTCAAAAGCAGGGAAGGAGTGATATTCTGCATATATCCTCGGGTGTCTCTTTGTACAGCTCTCTACTTGATTAACATTTGGATAAAAATATAATTATACAAAACAAACACTTTTGGGAAATGTGCCTTCAGAATTTTGCATTGTATGTATATAGCACAATTCATTTATAGTTTTACAGTATACAAAACCTAACCTTACATCAAAAGGAGCTGGAGAAAGAACAGCAAATAAAGCCTAAATCCAGCAAGAGAAGATAAATATTGAAGATTGGAGCAGAAATCAATGATATAGAATTTTAAAAAATAGAGCAGATCAGTGAAACTACAAGCTGCTTCTTTGAAAGAATAAGAGTGATAAAACCCTAGCCAGACTTATCAAAAAGAAAAGAGAAAGGCCTCAAATAAATAAAATCATAAATGAAAGAGGAGAGATCACAACCAACACCCCAGAAATACAAATAATTATAAGAACACATTATGAGCAACTATATGCCAGCAAATAAGGCAATCTGGAAGAAATGGATGCATTCCTAGAGAAGTGTAAACTACCAAAACTAACCAGGAAGAAATAGAAAACCTGAGAGACCCATAACTAGCATGGATATTGAAGCAGTAATCAAAACTTTTTCAATGAACAAGAACCCAGGGCTAGATTGTTTCCCAGGGGAATTCTACTAAACATTTAAAGAAAAATTAATACATATTCTTTTGAATAAGTTTCAAAAATAGAAATAGAAGTAAAACTTCCAAACTCATTGTATGAGGTCAGCATTACCTTGATCCCAAAACCAGAAAAACCAAAAGAGAGAATTACAGACCAATATCCCTGATGAACATGGATGTAAAAATTCTCACCAAGATACTAGCCAATAGAATCCAGCAGTACATTAAAAGGATTATTCATCACAATCAAGTGGGATTTATTTCTGGGCAATGTGATGCATCATATTAATAATAGAAAGGACAAGAACCATAAGATTCTCTTAATTAATGGAGAAATAGCATTTGACAAAATATAGCATCTTTTCTTGATTAAAGCTCTTCACAGTGTAGGTGTAAAGAGAACATATCTCAATATCATAAAAGCCATCTATGAAAAACTCACAGTGAATTTCATTCTCAATGGCAAAAACTGAGAGCTTTTCCCCTAAGGTCAGGAACCTAACAAGGATGTCCACTGTCACTACTGTTATTCAATATAGTACTAGAAGTCCTAGCCTCAGAGATCAAATAACAAAAAGAAATAAAATCATTCAAATTGGCAAGAAGAAGTCAAACTCTCACTCTTTGTATATGACATAATACTCCATGTGGAAAATCTATAAGATTCTACCCCAAAATTGCTAGAGCTTACAGGAATTCAGCAAGATGACAGGATATAAAATCAATACACAGAAATCAGTTTCATTTCTATAAAATAAGACAAAACAGAAATTAAGGAGTCAATTCCATTTACAATTGCATCAAAACAATAAGATACCTAGGAATAAATATAATCAAAGAGGCAAAGAATCTATACTCAGAAAACTAGAGAATACTCATGAAAGAAATTGAGGAAGACAAAAAGAAATGGAGAAGCATTCCATGCTCATGGATTGGAAGAATAAATACTGCTAAAATGTCTGTACTGCAAAGCAATCTACACATTTACTCCAGTCCCTATTAAAATACCATCAACATTTTTCACAGAGCTGGGACAACAATCTTAAAATTTATATGGAACCAGAAGAGAACCCAAAAAGCCCGAGGAATGTTGAAAAGAAAATTAAACCTGGTGGCATCACAATCTGGACTTCAAGGTCTATTACAAAGCTGTAATCATGGGGTGCCTGGATGGCCCAGTGGGTTAAGCCTCTGCCTTCGGCTCAGGCCATGATCTTAGGGTGGTGGGATCGAGTTCCACATTGGGCTTTCTGCTCAGCAGGGAGACCGCTTCCCCCTCTCTCTGTCTGCCTCTCTGCCTACTTAGGATCTCTCTCTCTCTCTCTCTCTCTCTGTCAGATAAATAAATAAAATCTTTTTTAAAAAAGCTGTAATCATCAAGAGACTATGGTAGTGGCACAAAATCAAACACACACAGATCAATGGAACAAAATAGATGTTCAGAAATGGACCCTCAACTTATGGTCAACTAATCTTTGACAAAACAGGAAAGAATATCCAGTGGAAAAAAAGGCAGTCTCTTCAACAAATGGTGTTAGGAAAATAGGACAGATACATGCAGAAGAATGAAAGTGGTCCACTTTCTTACACCATACACAAAAATAAACTCAAAATGGATGAAAGACCTAAATGTGAGACAGGAATCCATCAAAATTCTAGAGAACACAGGCAGCAACCTCTTTGGCCACCTCTGCAATTTTTTGCTAGACACATCTCCAGATGCAAGATAAACAAAAGCAAATATGAAGTATTGGGACTTCATCAAGATAAAAGTTTTTGCACATCAAAAGAAACAGTCAACAAAACTAAAAAGCAACCTACAGAATGGGAGATGACATTTGCCAATGTCTTATCAGATAAAGGGCTGGAACTCAAAATCTGTATAAAAAAATCTTATCAAACTCAACACCCCCCAAAACAAAAAAGTCCACTCAAGAAATGGGCAGAAGACATGGATAGTCATATCTCCAAAAAAGACATAAAAATGACCAAAGACACAGGAAAAAATGCTCAACCTCACTGAACATCAAGGAAATACAAATAAAAATTACAATTAGATGCCACCTCACACCAGTTAGAATGGCTAAAATTAATAACTCAGAAAACAACAGATGTTAGCAAGGATGCGGAGAAAGGGAAATCCTCTTACACTGTTGGTGGGAATGCAAACTTGCACAGCCACTCTGGAAAACAGTATGGAGGTTCCTCAAAAAGTTAAAAATAGAGCTATCCTATGACTCAGTAATTTCACTACTGGGTATTTATCCAAAGGAGAGAAACAGTGATTTGAAGGGGCACACATACCTCAAAGTTTATAGAAGCAATGTTCACAATAGCCAAACTATGGAAGAGCCCAGATGTCCACTGACAGATAAATGGACAAAGAAGGAATGGTGTGTATATACTATGGAATATTACTTGGCCATCAAAAATAATGAAGTCTTGTCATTTGCAATGACATGGAGGTAACTAGATGGTATTATGCTAACCAAAATAAGTCAGTTAGAAAAAGACAAATACCATATGTGGAATTAAAGAAAACAGAGGAACATAGGGGAAGGGAAGGAACAATAAAATGAGGTGAAAATTGAGAGGGAGGAAAACCTTAAGAGACAATGAACTCTAGGGAACAAACTGAGGGTTTCTGGAGGGAAGATGGGTTGGAGGAAGAGATAATTGGATGATAGGCATTAAGGAGGGCACTTGATGTAATGATCACTGGATGTTATATGTGACTGATGAATCAGTAAGTTCTACCTCTGAAACAAGTTAAACGAGAGAAGAAGAAGAAAGAGGAGGAGGAGGAGGAAGAGGAAGAAGGAGGCAGGAGGAGGAGGAGGAGGATGAAGAAGAAGGAGAAGAAGAAGCTGCCGCCAAAGCAGATAAACTTCTGCTCAGTAACCAATGCTTTAATGATCTATCTTATTTGGAAAAGATTTAGATATCCTATTAACTCAATCAAGTTTATCATTTAATTTAGCACAACTTTAAAATTCCAGTTTGCTAAAGATTTTGAAAGCCATAAGCCCTTTTATTTATTTAACCTACTTGTTTTTATCAATCACCCATGAAAATGTATTGAGACAGAAACACTGATTATTTTCAGTCATGTTTTTGTTGACACAATGCAACAGAAATAATGCAATCTCATTTGACCTTTACTAAACTTTGGTAGAATAAAAGTTTTATACTAAAGCTGAAAAAAATAAGATACAAAGTGAATAAAAAAGATAAACAATTAAGCCCTTAAATACTGAAGCAAACAGGTGGTTTGCAGAGGGAAGGTGATGAGTGAAGTAAATGAAGTGGATTAAGAGGTACAAACTTCCAGTTACAAAAATAAGTCATGGCAATGAAAAGTACAATATAAAAAATGTAGCTGATAAGACCCTAAAATGTTGTTTGGTGATAGATAACCGTTACACTTATCAGAGTGAGCACTGAATAATGTATAGAATTGTTGAACCATTATGTTGTAGACCTGAAACTGCATGTTAATTATACTTCAATAAAAAGCCACAACGAATTAATAAAAAACAAAAAGTCAAACAAACAAGAATAAGGTTTTATACCAAAACCTATGCTATAGTTATGGATTAGAATTATAATTTGACATACCTTATTTTACATTTCCTTATCAATGTGTACTACATGACATCAGAAAAGAAGGCAACATTTACAGGATTAAACTTAACATAGTTTATACAGTTTATAATAGTAAAAACATGTAAAAAATCTAGAAATTCAACATTTGGAGATTTCTTGAATGGATCATTATATATATAAACATTTAAAAGATCAATAAATAAGATAATCATTAAAACGGTGCTTTTTAAATTTTTTATTTAGATTTTATTTATTCATTTGACAGGCAAAAACAGTGCTCTTTAAATCTAAATTTAGTAACATGAAACAATTATCACATTATATCAATAGGTAAGAAAGATGCCAAATGTTCATACTATAAATCCATTGTAAACAAAACTGCATAAAGGTTTACATATGTATTAGTTTTTATCTAGTGTGTATATAAAGAATAATATCTAGAAAAATGCTCACTACATAATTAATATATTAATAGCTTACAAAGATAATGGTATTTTTATATTATCCCTTATATATTTTTGTATTATTGAATCTTTATGAGAAATACGTCATTTTATTATCAGAGAAAACAATAAAATTACTTTAATGAAATAAGATAAATCTCAAAGTTGTTTTCAGTAGATGTAAAATCAGTAGACATAAAATGTTATTAGTACATTCATATTTTCAAATATATTTTGTTTACTTTGTACATGTTTTTAATTGGTAACTACTCATAATATTTGGGACAATTAATAATTATCTTCTTTGATTAATAATTTTAATGCTTAAAATGATGTGCTAATGAAGAAATTCAGTTATATTTTATCTTTTATTTTCCCAAGTAAAATATTTTTACTACTCCTAATTTTTTTTTATATGTATGTTACTCTCGATTTTTTTAGGGCACATGCTAGCTGTGTGAGAAAATGTCAGGATAGAAAAGTCCTGTGTGACTATATACCAGACTTTTCTGTAAGAGCAAAGAATAATATGAAATCAAAATGCATATAAGCCAAAACATTCTGCCATTTTTATTTTACATAGTCTTACTTAATTCATTTATATGACTCGAATTTTCAAAAAAAAAGATGGAATATAATCTCCCTACAATTCCTAGCATTCAGCCTTCTAGTAATAATTCTCTTAGGAAGCTCTATCATATGCATACATGTACAAGTAGTGCAGACACACACACACACGTGTGTACCCATGTAGTCTTTTCCCTTATTTTTTGCATTTTGTTTATTCTGTATCTTGCTTCTTTTCATAATAATATATTATTCAGAATTTTTATCTTGGCATATAAAGTCCTTCCAAATTATTTATCTATTAAAAATATTTATATTTAGTCTTATCTTTTTGATGGCTTTTAGGTTATTTCCACTAATTTGCTGTTACAGTGTTGTAATGAACAATCATGAGTACACATATTTGTATTATACTCATATCTATTTTACACAAAAATTCAGAGTGTCTTTGGAGCAGATATTTTAGTTGAAATTTACAACACACTGACCCATCCTAAGGTGTCTACCTCAATAAAAATTATTTCACTGATGTTAAAAAAAATTATGATTGGTTCTCAACAAAACATATCTTTGTAACATTCCCCCAGAAGGTATGTTTACTGGAAGAACATGATGAGTAGTTTGTTAGATAATACAATACTTTTCATGTTTTTCAATGTAATCATTATCCAGTTTATCAGATTTCACTCAAAGCTTGGACATTTAAATTAGTAATTTTTATTTCTGTGCAGAGGTTAGTCCCATGTTGTGAAATATCTGCCAAATATCTAAAAGATTCCCCTAAAACAAATTGATGAATTTTTTTTCTTCTAGATTCATTCTTGAGTCTATTTTTTTTACTCTTATCCTTTTCTTTCCCTATTATTAGACCTGAGCCATTCTGAAATCTAATCCAATTATAAATGCAATTTGATTGGACTAAAAAGTTATTTTTTATATTAAAAAGCGTTAGTGACAATAATGCATTATCGATGAGACACTGGAAGCAAAAGCACTGGTATCTATCAGTAGGTTTAGCCTTATCCATGTTTTCCCAAGCTCTTTGAATAAAGATTGCACATTTGTATACTGATGACATAATTAAGAATAGAGATGTATTTTGTTTTAGAAAAACATTTAAAATATCTTATACAGAGTATAAAAGCACCAAAATAGAGATATTTTTCTAAATTCTTGACTCGTGATGATAATTAGAATATCTTTATAAATATGTGCTCAGTTGTGGAGATGTTCTTGAATGGCAAGTACTCATTATCTCCTAGCTCTTTGGGTAAAAGCATTATTTCAACATTAACATGACAGTGTTTGTCATCCATGAAAATATACTTAGATAGGTTTGGAAATAAGAACTTTATGTTCTGCAAGGAATTTATGTGCTGAAATTTAACCACACAAAACACCTTTTAAGGAATTGTTAGAATGGGTTAGTCATGGCTGTCTTTTGTTGAGAAAAAAATACAGTATAAATTGAATTCTACCATGATAATTGAAAGGCTATACTTTGTATTTGAGGTAGCCACCTAAAAAATTGCCCAAATCTTATTTAGGTGAAAAAGAGGGACATTAACCAAGTACCTTTAGAAATGATACTAAAATTTATGCTATTACATAGTTTTCTATCTAGCTCAGACATCTATGGCATTCGTAACAAAATTATTTAAATCTTTTTAAGTCTCCTTTCTTCGTTCAATTTATTTTATTCTTTCATCAGTACATTATGCAATGTCATACTATATTGTAAATCTTTGAAAAGAGATGATTCATGAGCCATTAAAAAAATTCTGGTGTAAATTAAAATCCCAACCTCACATCCTTTGTCTTTGAACTGCCCTGCCTCCAAAATAAAGATTGCTCACAATTTTTTTGTAACATCATCACAGTGACAGACGCAATAATAATTGTTCTACTAGTAGCACCTGCTAAATATGACACTGAAAATCCCAGCAATTTTTGGCTAGACTTAGGAATGACTACGTGGCATTTGCATATGCACCACACTGTGCTGTGCGATAACCAACACGGTGATGCTGCCGGAAGTCGCCAACCCTAGTCTTACCTCTCCGCCTACTACAGACCTTGAGTTCCCGACCTGAACTCTCAGGCTTATCCCCCCTCAGCAGAAATACGAACTTCTGCCTTATATTAACAAGTAAATGGGATATTTCCCTCTTCCCATTCAATTGTCTTTTTAGACACCACATCCCGCCCCTGCCATTTGAACTTTAACTGAGCCCATCATTTCTGGCTTCCAAAGTTTCCTCTTTTCCTGGTTCCCTTAGCACCACTGACTGATATTCAATTGTCTTCGCATGTTCTTCTTATGTTAATTGTTATGAAAATAAGAGTATTACTTGATATTTATGCTAGGGGCTAGGTTCTCTTTTCCCTTACACTGTAAAGTGCGATCGGGTAGGCCAACAGGGGTTTATGGCTTTACTTATCAGCTACATGCTGTGAACTCACACATCTTTATCTCCATACTGGTCCCACATTTGGCTGCCTACTTTTTCTGCTCTCTTAGAGGTTTCAGAGAAATTTCATGTTCAACATGTTCAAAACTGAACCAAAACACTTAAAACTATATAATTTATTTCAAGCTTTATCGATTTGTCCAAGTCAGAAACCTGTGAATTAAGGTTTATTTTTCTTCACTTATTTTGAAGACTCATCAAGACCTCCTATCTCTTTAATAATCCACTTTTTTTGTATATTCATGCTACCTCTTGTCATTTATCTCCTGTTCTCTTAAAAAATAAAACTGCATAATGTTACTTACTGTATTAAAAAAAAACTTTGGGGGCACCTGGGTAGCTCAGTGGGTTAAAGCCTCTGCCTTCAGCTCAGGTCATAATCCCAGAGTCTTGGGATCAAGCCCCACATTGGGCTCTCTGCTCAGCAGGGATCCTGCTTCCTCCTCTCTCTCTGCCTGCCTCTCTGCCTAATTGTGATCTCTGTCTGTCAAATAAATAAAGAAAATCTTAAAAAAATAAAAATAAAATAAAATAAAAACTTTGCTGTCATATTACCAAATGTTTCATATATTTGTTATTTTATTTTAACAGTTTTATCTAGATATCATTGACATATAAGCATTCTGTATATTTAAGGTGTACAATTTGATGTTTTGATATTTGTATACATTGTCAAATGATCACCACAATCAAGCTAATTAACATAGGCACTGCTTCTACATGGTTATTAAGGGGTGTATATGTGTGTGTGTGTGTGTGTGTACTGAGAGTGTGAAATCTATCCTGTTAGCAAATTATAAGTATATAATAAAGTGTTTTTAATTATTATCACCATGATGTACATTGGATCTCCAGAAATTATTCATCATGCATAACTGAAAATGTGTACCCTTTGATTAACCTCATCCTATTTTCCCCTCCACTCACAACCACCATTCTACTCTATGCTTTTATAAGTTTCCCTTTTTCAGGTTCCACATATTAGTGAGATTATTTAGTATTTATTTTTGTGTATGGCTTATTTTGCTTAGAAAATTAGCTCCAGTTTCATTCATGTTGTTGCAAATTGCAGGATTCCTTCTTCTTAAAAGAAGAATGATATTTTATTGTGTATTGTTAACATTCTGTTAATGTACACACACACACACAAGACCATATATTCTTTATCCATTCATCCACTGAAGGGCATTGAGGTTATTTCCATATCTTAGCTAATGGGACTAATACTGCAATAAATGTGGAAGTGCAGATATTGCTTTGCTATCACGAGTTCAACTTGTTTAGATATATATCTAATAGTGAGTGATATTGCTGGGTCATATAATAATTCTATTTTTAATTTTTCTGAAGAGTTTCCATGTATTTGCTGTTTATCATATGTACTAACTTATATTCTTACCAGTAGTGTATAAGTACTCTTTTTTTCACATCTTCACAAACACTACTTTTTTATAATAGCCATCCTAACAAATGTGAGGTCATCTATGAGGTCACCTTACACCTGTTAGGATGATACAAAATTATCTTGTAATTCCTCCTTGACAAAGGATGTTGAGTCCCTTCTCATGTACCTATCATCCATTTGCATTTCTTCTTTTTAGAAGTGTCTAGTCAGGTACTTTTAATTAAGTCATTTGTATTTTTTGTATTGGGTTGTATGAGTTACATATTTTGGATTACTCCTTATCAAATATATGATTTGCAAATATTTTTTCACATGACACAAGTTGCCTTTCCATATTATTAATGAATTCTGTTATTGTCTGGAAGCCTTTTAGTTTGTTTTAATCTCACTTGTCTATTTTTGCATGTATTTCCTGTGTTTTTCATGTCATATATAAAAGTATTATTACCAAGACCAGTAAGAATGAAATTTATCCAGATTTTTTTTTCTAGGAGTTTTATAGTGTCTGGTTCTATGTTTAAGTCTTCAATCCATTTTAGAAGATTTTATTTATTTATTTGACAGACAGAGATCACAGGTAGGCAGAGAGGCAGGCAGAGAGAGGAGGAAGCAGGCTCCCTGCTGAGCAGGAAGCCCCATGCGGGGCTCGATCTCAGGACCCTGGGATCAGGACCTGAGCCGAAGGCAGAGGCTTTAACCCACTGAGCCACCCAGGCACCCCTTCAATCCATTTTTGAAGGAGAGCATGAGATAGTGTTCCAGTTTCATTCTTTTGCATGTGGATATCCTGTTGTCCCAATACATTTATCAGAAAGACTATTCTTCCCCCATTGTGTGTACTAGGTACCCTGGTTGAAGATCAGTTGGCCATAAATATATGGGTTTACTTCTGTTTTTTTATTCTGTTCCATCAGTCTGTAGATATGTTTTTATGCCAGTACCATATTGTTTTGATTACTACAGCTTTGTAATATAATTTGAAATCTGAAAATGTAATGCCTAAACTTTTTTCATCTTGCTCAAGATTTTTTGGCTATTTTGGGGTCTTATGGTTTCATATAAATTTTAAGATTCTTTTTAAAAAAAAATGTCATTGGGATTTTGATAGGAATTTAATTGAATCTGTAAATTGCTTTGGGCAGTGTAAACATTTTAACAATATTAATTTTTGCAATTCAGAATATAGAATATCTTTCATTTTGTTTGTCCTTTTTAAATCTTTCACCAATGTTTTATAATTTTCACCATACAAGTTTTTCACCTCTTTGGTTAATTTCTAAATGTTTTGGATTTTTTTGTTGTTGTTGCTAAGGTACATAGGATTATTTTCTTAATTTCCCTCTTGATATATTTCCTTAAAATAGAAATGCTACTGATTTTTGTATGTTGATTACCCAATTCCTCATTAAATACATCCTATTATTTTGTGAAATCTTTAGAATTTCCTATATATATATAATCATGTCATCTGTTATCAGAGATAATTTTATTTCTTCTCTTCAGATTTGGATACATTTTATTTCTTTTTCTTGCCTGAGTTCTCTGGCTAGGACTTCCAATACTATGCTAAATAGCAGTAATAAAACTGGGCATCCTTATTTTGTTCATATCTTAAAGGAAAAGATTTTCCCCACTGATTATGAGTCCAGCCATGTGTTTTTTAATAAATGACCTTTATTATGTTGGGAAGTTCCTTCCATACCTAATATGTTGTAAATATTTTCATTATGTAAGGAACTGAATTTTGTCAAATACTTCTTCTTTATTGAGATGATCATGTGGTTTCCCCTTAATTCAATTAATTTTCTTTATCACATTACTTTTCATGTGTTAAACCATTCTTGCATCCTAGGGATAATATCCCTTGCTCTTGTGTATAATCCTTTTAACCTGCTGTTGAATTTGGTTTCTTAGGATTTCTATTGAGGATTGTTGCATCTATGTTCATCAGGCATAATGGCCTGTAATTTTCTTTTCTTTTCTTTCTTTCTTTTTTTTTTTTTTTTTTTACAAGTTATCATTGACTGGTTTTAGAATCAGGGTGTTGCTGGCATCATAAAATAAGTTTATAAAATAAGTTTAGGAATGTTCTCTCTCCCATTTTATAGAACAGTTGGTATTAATATTCTTTGAAATTTTGATAGAATTCACCCATGAAGCCATCTGGTCCTTGGCTTTTCTTTGTTGCAAGATTTTTTATTACTGATTGATTATTTCAATTATTGGAGTAGTTGCCCACAGCTTGCAGGAATCAGAATGTCTAATAAGGACTTTGTCTCCCAAATATCAGGGATCTTTGTTCTGATCAATAATTGCTGCTTCTGATCACGGAGACAGAGGCACGGAAGTGGGAAGCCATTGCTGCAAGCATCTTGTTGACTGAAGCATCTTCCAGAGAATTTAAAGAGCCAAACCCCTATCTTCTCAATTCATTTTCTCTTTCTTCCTTTTGGGAGCCAGACATTTAACAGCAGGACATCCAAAAGCAACTACATATATAGGAAAAATGTTATAATTATCATGAACAAGTAAATTCAGAAAATACCTGTGAAGGCCTTAAGGTATATATCTCAGGCTTATCTCTGACATAGAAACAATGTATAAACAAACAAACAAACAAACAAACAAAAACAGCAGACCATGGGAAAAGGAAGAACCTGATTTTGGAATCATATCTTAAAATTCAAATGTTCAGTTTCAACAAACAAATCACAAGGCATATGAAGAAATAGGAAAGTGGTGCCCATACAAGGAAAAAATAGTAAAAAGAGAAACTATCTTTGAGAAATGCCAGATGATGGGTTATCTATACACATATTTAATATACTCTATACTCAAAAAACTGAAAGAAGATGAAGAATCAGGAACAATGTATGACTCAAATGAAAATAATGTAAAGAGATACAATACACAAAAGAGAACCAAAAGGAATTCTGGAGCTGAAATATATGCTACTGAAATTTAAAATTCACTAGAGGAATTCAAAGTTAGATTTGGACAAGCAGAAGAATTAGTGAACTTGAAGATAGGACAATTGAAATTATGAAGTCTGAAAAATAAGAAAAAAGACTGAAGGGATGTGAACAGAGCCTAAGGGACTTTTATGATACCATAAAATGGACCAATAATGTGTATTATGGGAATCCCAAATGAAATGAGAGAGAAAGGGACAGAAAGACCAGTTGAAGAAAGAGTGGCCCCAACCTTCCCAAATTTGAGAAAAGACATAAATATAAACATTGAAAAAGCTCAATGGAACCTAAGCATATTAAGCTCAAAGAAACCTATACCAACACACATTATAATCCAACCATGAAAAGTCAACAACTAAAAGATAATTTTAAAACTAAGAAGGATTTCTTTCCATACAAGGGATCCCACATAAGAGATTATCATATTTCTCATCAAAAACTTTGGATGTCAGAAGGCAATGGGTTGATATATTTAAAGCGCTGAATGGGAAAAAAAAATACTGTTAACCAAAAACCTTCTATCTGGCAAACTGCCCTTCAAATATTAAGGATAAATTAAGATATTCTCAGATAAACAAGTGCTCAGATAAACACTAGATCTGCCATGCAAGAAACGTTGAAGGGAGTCCTTCAAGTTGAAATGAAAGGGTAATAAACAGTAACTTAAAATTTTGAGAAGATATAAAGATCTGTGATGAAAGTAAGCAGACAATTTTTTAAAAAATAGTATTTTAATTTTGGTTTACAATTCCATTTTTTTCCTCCTTGCTTTTAGGAAAAAAATAAAAACAATATTACTCTGGTTTTGGACGTAAAATATAGAAAGATGAAATTTTGTGACATCAATAAGTAAATGGAGGTGAGAATGGAGCTCTATAGAATCTGAATGTTTAAGTTGCTGAAGTAAGGCTGGAATAAATTCAAATTAATGTGTTTTAACTTTAGGATAGTAACTGTAATCCCAGGTAACCACAAAGAAAGTCACTATAGAATATGTGCAAAAGATAATGAGAAGAAAATAAAACATTCTGCTAGAAATACTCAATCGAACAAAATGTAAGAAAATAATGCAGGAAGTAAGAGACAAAAAAACCTATAAAGCATATAGAGTAGAAGTAGCAAATTGTAAATAATCTCTATCAGTAATTATTATATAGAGTAGAAGTAGCAAATTGTAAATAATCTCTATCAGTAATTATTATATTATTATATTATAATAACTACACAAATGGTTTAAATTCTCCAACCAAAAGGTAGAGATTGGAAGAATGGATTTTAAAAAGTAACACAACTATCTGCTGTCTACAAGATACTTCAGATGCAAGGACACAAAAAGGTTAAAAATAAAAGGGAGAAAAAAGATATTCAGTGCAAATAATAACCAAAAGAAAGCAGGAAAAGTTATAGAAATATCAGGAAAAATAGACTTTAAATTTAAAAATTACAAGAGATGAGGAAGTAGATTATATTTTATACATTAATTATTATTACATAATAATTATATGTTATATATTAAAAGTTTGAATACAGAAAAGAGATGTAACAATTATAAACATTTATGTATCTAATAACAGACTTTCAAAATATATGAACTAAAAAGGGACAGGATGGAAGGAAGAAGTAGACAATTCAACAATAATAATAACAGACTTCAATACACTACTCTCAATAATGGATAGAAAACCAGAAATAAGTAAAGAAATAGAGGACTTGAAAAATACAGTAAACAAACTAGATCTAATAGATATATACAGAACTCTCTGCCCAAACACAGAATACACAGTCTTCTCAATAATGGATAGAAAACCAGAAATAAGTAAAGAAATAGAGGACTTGAAAAATACAGTAAACAAACTAGATCTAATAGATATATACAGAACTCTCTGCCCAAACACAGAATACACAGTCTTCTCAAGTGCACATAGGTCATTCTCTAAGATATATGTAAAGAAATGGGAATACTTGTGTACTGCTGATGGGAATCCAAATAGTATAGCCATTGTGAAAAATAGCATTGCAGTTATTTGAAAATTTTTTTAAAAAATTACTGTATTATCCAGAAATTCCACTTCTGACTATATATCCAAGAAGTCAAAGTGGGTAAAACTGCTGATGTATACCTAAATGAAACAAGTGCCACACTTTGTACTAGTAGGTATGGCATTATATATTTTTTTAACCTCTATGTACTCACAGGAAATTTAAAAAAAATTTTTTTACTTAAGAATGTCCTTGTTAAAGCAATAAAAATATTAATTTTATTGAGTATTGACTAGTGAGTACATATCTTTATAAGGTTTTGTGTGACAAAATGAGAAATATACATAAAGCACTCCTATAGAATACTAAAGTACAATTATTTGAATTGTGTGGTGAATTATCATATGTTTAACTTTGGGATATATATTTTAATTTCATATACTGTTTTCTTGTCAGTAAGTGGGGATAAATTAGTATTTTAATAGATTTTTTATGAAAATTATGATAAAGGAATGTATATAGAGAAGAAAGCAGAAAATAACATATCTGTTCAGCCAGGGTAAAAAGCAATAATGCCTATTATGTGTTACATGTTATAAATGCCTGATAGCATTCTAAATAACTTATAACTTATAAATGTATAATGTATAAATTTTGTAATTGTAAAAATTCCTGTAAATACAGATATTATCATCAGTCCTATTTTAAAAAGGTTGATGCTGCAACCCAGAACAGCTTTTGCTTCAGGCATTCTTAATTCCCAACCTCATTCATGGAAACTCCAAGTTATACTACTTCCCAGCATTATCATTTAAAACCTTTTTTGTTTGTTTGTTTATGTTTTGAATTCTGGGTCATTCTAGGTGAGTATCAGCATTTTGTCAATTAGATCTACAAGTTGACTTATTTTCAGTGTTCTAAAATTTTTTCAAGTGGGTTGATTCTACTGAAGTAAGATTTTTCACAATTTAGCTGCATTGACCCCAAAGTTAGTAATACTAGCACTCAGGTTCAATGCATGAAATAATATCCTATATTTTCAGGTGCTTTCATCAATTCAGTGTCATACTGAATAGTAAAGTTGGGGGGGGGGAAGTTCCTCAGTGATTCCTACTCTAATTCTAAATTAATCTAGAAGATATATAAATCATTCTAACATTTTTTTTACTTATTACACCTGATAATTGGAAAACATATTTTATTAAACATATTTTTTGTTTAATTTTAAATTTTCTCTTTCCTATTGGTCCTTTTTCCTTATAAATGTGAGGTTCTGACAGCCCCTCTAGTCTTCCATTCTTCTTAGAAAAACATTGTCACTTTAAAAAAAAATTTATTTCTCCTTAACACAAATATATCACTGATCGAGTCATGTCTGCACAACAAATGTAGTTGACATCATCAACTAAATTCCTATTTAATTAGTTCTATAACTCCATGCTATCATCTGTTTTTCTCCCCAGATTGGAATCATCCACATATTTTTTCCTCATTCATCTCTTACTTATTGGACCACAAGTATGGCTGATTGTTATACACATTTAAAAGAAAAAAGAAGTATAATGCATCTTCTGAAACTCATATGTTTTACTTTGTCTTTCCATTATGTTTGTCAGTGATAATGATAAAATATTTTTATCAAGAGTGTGACATATAATAAATGCTTAAGAAATGTAAACTATGACCACTAATATGATGTCCTTTTTTAAAAAAGATTTTATTTATTTATTTGACAGAAAGAGAGATCACAAGTAGGCAAAGAGGCAGGCAGAGAGCCCGATGCGGGGCTCAATCCCAGGACCCTGAGATCATGAACTGAGCTGAAGGCAGAGGCTTTAACCCACTGAGCCACCCAGGCACCTCAAATAATATGATGTCTTTTTTGATTAACATTCCATCTACCACTACATAGCAAACCATCCTCAAAATTAGTGGTATAAAGGAAAACTATTTTATTATGCCATGCAGATTCTGAGTCAGACATTTGAACAGAACATAGAAGAGGTGACTGATTTCTGCTTCATAATATCTGGGGCCTTAAGAAGATTTGAGCATCTTGGTGAAGCTTGAAAGAGTTGGGAAATGGAATCCTCTACAGCCTTCTTCATTCACATTTGATATATGAGCTAGGATGACTAAAAAGCAAGACTCAGCATATCAACTAGAGCACTGATCTGTAGCCTCTCTGTATATCTCTGGCATCTTAATAGGAGGGTAGTGGATTGCAAGAGGGTAATCCCAAAGGAATTGTCCAAAGAGCAAACATTTCAAGACAGTCAGAAAATACAAAGATTTATATGAACTGAACTTGGAAGCCACATGATATCACCTCACCCTACACTATCAACACTAATCTATCATCGCAGTGTTTCTCAAGCAACCAATTAGAAAGTCTGTTAATATATACTTTGCTGGGCCCACCTCTGCTCTACCAAGTCTACTCAGATTCAAGGGGAGTGTGTATATATAGACTTCAACACTTGATGGAAGGAGAGTCAGGGAATTTGAGACCATGTTTGAAATTTACCTCAAATAAATTTAATAATTATAATCATAATTAAATATTAACAATAACATCTAACATTTCATATTGGATTCCAGTGAAAAATTTGGAGTCACTCAATTTCCATTTTTCTATGTAGTGAAATAACTGGGAATAGGCAGTCTAATGTAACCAAACCACTTCAATCTTTAAAATATAACTTTTTGATTTGAAAGGAAAATTTTATTCAAACATAGTAATCAAAAATTCCAAATGTTACACATGTAATATGTTTTCTAAATACTCAGGTCACAATTGGATTCATAATCTTCCTAACAAATATATGCATATTTACATTGATAAACACACACACACACACACACACACACA